>JAFVLL020028187.1:133892-195539 GCA_021397915.2 Tor tambroides
AGCGGAGTGCTCCTCGGCCAGCCGCTGCTTCAGGACCCCGTCGTGCACGTTGGAGGCCGCGTGACAGGAAGTGCACAGCAGCAGGATGTCGTGCGAATTGTGGTCCTTCATCTCAGCCGGGAAGTGGCGCCTGTACTCGTGTGGGACAATGTTCTTCCTAGGTTAACATGGACAGACAGTAGTTGAGATGACTTAGTTTGGCGAGTCCCACTTTGCAAACAAACTCAAATAAATGGCAGGAAGCACGAGACACACCTGATGTAAGAGTCGGCTTTCCCGCACACCACGCACACGTTCTCTTTGGCTGTGAGGTAGTAGTCTTTCTGGGAGTCTGGACGGCCTGACGGCTCAAACAGCAGCCGGACAACGAAGGGATCTTCGCTGACCAATTCTGAGATTATGAACATATCATATGTTACTTGCAATTGTTAAATTTGATATTATTCAAAGTAGGGGTGTCGCAGTATACCGCTATTGATGATCGTGATATTCAAAGCATGAAATATCACCATCGTGTTAATTTAGTGTGTGACAATATATGTGGTTATTGGCGATAACCACAATATTTAAAATGAACAGGACTCTTATGATAGCACAACAAGCGCCAGTACCTGGTTGCCCTCCCAGGTGGCAGTATTGCACCGTAACGCTGACACCTGTCCAACAAGATGATGCAGCGCGAGCAGCTACTCCGAGAAGTAATATTATACAGACAGTAAGTTGCCATTATTTACATTAACCATTTAACAGTGGTTTTCTGTGTTCATATATTTAATTAAAGGGTGATTCTTTTAATAATTTCCGCATTTTCTTTACTCGTCTTATTTTTGTATTTGCAACCAAGTCATGGTCAATATGGCCTGTGCGTAGCACTTTATTTCTTTGTTCAAATCTATTGCACGATTAAAACTGATCTAGAAAGAGTGATCACATTGCTACATTAAACTCTGTAAAACAAAGTTGGTTGCAGTGCCATGCACTTAATGCCTCATCTGCGGTCGTTCTAGGCGCACATTAAAACTGAATTAGCAACGCGCTTACTGCATGGCTTCATTGGCGGCAGCGCAACTATGTTAAAGAGTTTAAAATACAGGTACGCAAGTTAACAGGTCAAATCATCAGACATCAATTATCAGTTTTGATGTTAATATTTATTCATCATACTGTTGAACTTAACAGTATTTTCACACTTGTTGTTCATAGGGAGCTATTATACTATTATATAGTTTGTTAATATTAATTCAATATTTTTTACAGTTTTTTTAGTTTGATAATTTTTCATAGTTTTTTATTTTAAATGTATATTTAGGCTTTTGTTTTAAGTTAAGTTTGCATTCATATTTTAATTTTGTTGTGCTTTTTTTTTATTACTTTTTTTAATGTCTATTCAGTTTTTATTAATTTTTTATTTCAGTTTTAGTTTTTCAGTAAATCAAGTTAAACTAAAAACTGAGATGTTACCTTGGCAAGTAACTGAAAAAAAAAACTTTATATTTTATTTCAGTTAATGAAAACTAATGTTTTAACTTTAACATTAACTATAAGAACCCTGGTAATGATTTTTGGGCTCCTCACTGCTTTTATATGTACATCTTATTGTACATATAAAAGGCATTACTGCTATCATGAGCAAACTGCATCATGAACTTAAAGTAAACGTTTTTGTAACATTCACACATGCACTGCACAACAAGGGGAAAAACGCATTTCAAATACGCATTGAAAATTTCCTCATTTGGACAGCAATATAAAGTCGTTGTGTACCTCCTATACCCTTCTCCAGGTACCACTTTGCTTTCTTCTTGTCACATGTGCAGAGCGGCTGGCCATCGGGAGCATGAAGGAAACAGTTATCATAAAGGGGTGATTTCCTGAATCAAGACAAACAGCACAAGAGTCACATAAAGGAGTTCAGATCCGAATATCCAAAGCATGTCAAATTTTAATACTTTGTGCAAGAGATTTCTTGAAAGATTAGTCATGCATTATTATCTTTAATTAGTTATATTTTCATTGTGACTAATACAACAGCTAATTACAGGAAAAGTCTAACACCGTCTTCATTACCTGGCAGAGTAACCAACTCCCAGTGGTTTGCGTTTGTTCCGCCGCGGGTCTGGAACTTGCTGGTCTCCAGACTCGGGACTCTCCACGGTGGACTTTCGGCTTCGCCTCCTTCTCTCCCCTTCTTCCCCCTCTCCGGTACAGCGCCCCCTGAAGGGCACGTCCACCAGCCCCTGGCAGCATGATGCCAGCTGGACGAACATGCTTTCACCCTCGGCGGGGAGCCGGGGCTCTGTGTTCATCCCCAGCAGGTGAAAAAACAGGGCAACAGAGATCTGGGCATCATGTGCTGCATAGGCCATCTGGTGGAAACAGTATATCAGAGCGTTTAGTGTACTGACACCACGATGACAACAGCTCCACTACACAGAGTCTATTCCAACTGGGTATTACAGAATATTTATAAGGCATTACTGACAACATAAAAATCAAATCAACAGTGAATATCACAATGATTTTGTTGTGCAAATATTAAAAGCACCAATATTTAACCACATGCCTTATTTTTAACTAGATTCGTTATGTATTTTACTTTTTAAAACAACTGTTTGGTTGGAGAACAAAAAATTAATGTTTAAGCTTTTTAGTAATTTAATTTTGGTTTTTTAATAATAATATAAATGGTTTCCTCAATTTGAGTGGTTCAAAACTCCCTTTTAACTTTTTTTTTAGATATGCAATCTGAATGAAAAAATTAATTTGATTAATCCAAGTGGTCAAAAAGTCACACCTTGGATGTTTTTGGCCAAATGAATGGGAAAAGCCAATACTGGGCAGGGCAATACTGAATTGGTCATACAACGTATAAATAACCTAAAATCCTAAATCAGCTGCATAGCTGTGTTATTACTACTTTGGCAAAAATGACCTGAAATGAGCCAAGCTGCGAGCCTTTTTGAATACTGTCAAATGGAAAGATACTGCTGTAAATCTGAAGCTCCTCACCTGTTCTTGGGTCAACACATCCGCCTCCCAGTCACTGCAGCGCAGCTCCAGCGATTTGTCCAGCGTGACGTTCAGCAGATCCGCAGCCAGAGACTTCAGACTCAAGCCGTTATTCAGCACCGCTTGCCTTCAACACAGTCCAGATCACCTCAGGTCACTCCACAAGTGCTTTAAAGTCTTACTGAGATTTGAATTTATGACATTTAGAGACACCTGGTAGCAACTATAACTACCCACCTTATTTACCTGAACAATTTCAGAACTGATTGAACTGATACTGACACTAATGACAGTGTTATTGAACTGAATTCAATCAACACTGAACTACATTTACACTATTCTTCTGTAGAGCTGCTTTCCAGATTAAATTGAATTAGTTATATAATTCCTGAATTTTACAGAATTAACATTTATTTTCCTTTTCTGAAACAATCTATATTGTATGTAAATGTGCCTAGACTTGATCATTTATTGATAGTAGGGTCGCATGATTTAGTGGGAAAAAAAATGATTTTTTTTTTTTTTATTTAAAAAAAAAAAAAAATTGTGATTGCAATATAAAATGCATTTTTTTTTTAAAGCTTATCAATTATAATAAAAAAATATATTTCACTGCAAATTAAAAAGTATTCAATAATAATAATTTAGGAAATCACCATGAGATGCTTGCATGTAAATGAACAGAGTGCTGTGCTTCACTTAAACACACAACATTAAAATGAGTCTATGTAATTTCAGAATTGCACTAAGCAACGCTGGGTTTTACAGCTGCACGATTCTTAATAAATTGAGAATCACGATTTTTTGGTCTCAAATAGAGATCACAACTCTGAACAAAACAAAATAATGTGTGACAAAATATTCATTGCTGCAGTCTATTTAAAAGTGTTCAATTTGAATGAATTAAACATTTTGGTATATAATATGTATTTAAAATCTAATAGATGATATTTAATACAAATTTTAATATTAAAATCATGAAAAAGTGGTTTGAAGGAATGATTCAATGACTCACTCATAAATACTTCACGTGTTTCATTACTGGATGAATCAGCGTTTTGCACAAATCTCTTGAATGAATGATTCAATGACAAATACATTTTTTAACAGTCCTTGTCGCCACCTAGTGGAGAAACAACGCAATCCACACAAACATTATTTGAGGCACCTGTTTTAAAAAAAAAATGACTTGCTCTATTTTGATCACTACCATTGACAATGTTTATATCCGAACTTTCCTCCTATGACTGTAAGACAGAAATAATACTGTGTAGTTGATTTGAATGTTCTACTATGTTTACTAGACACGGGCGAATCGTTGTCATTTAGGAATTAGATCACGTGGGTGTTTGAATCGAGATCGCGATTAACGATTAATAGTGCAGCTCTACTGGGTTTATTTCGATAAACTGTGCAGCTCTAATAGATAGTAACATTTAAAACTTGACTATGCAGTCTTGGATCAAACTGGGGCATTACCTCTGTCTGAGGGCCAGGTAGCGCAGGTCCACGGTGCAACTCAGAGTCAGACCGTGATCATGAGCCAGCCGTTTCCCATCCTCATAACATCCCACCCCGACCTTCAGCACACGGGGGTCAGAGAGGACCCTGACGAGACCCTCAGGGAGAGGCAGCTGTGCATCACGAAACGCCAGCAGTCTGACCAGCACACAGCGGCCGGAGAACGTGGCCAGCTGGAGCAAGGAAACCGCAGAGGCCTTGCCTTTGACAGACACCTGTGAAAAAAGACAACATCAGCTAGTGCTGCCGCTACGAATACAACATTTAACCTGAGCCACACACACAGAGTCATGCTTACACGCATGCTTTTTACCCATTCACAGTCCAATCCCAGAACCGGATAGACGGACAGGTCCTTCTGGAAACCAGGCCAGAGCGTCTCCCACTCTTCTGGCGAGCTGACGATCACCGGCGGCACCTCTAACAGCGAATGCGCACGCAGAAGCTTCTGGGTTTGCGGCTCTTGTCTTGCCGGCTGTGAGGCCGTGACGTCCGCTTCGAGCTGGGCTTGTACGGGCTCAGCTGAAGCGGGGCCCTTGAGGGCCTTTCTCTTCTGAGTGCGGATGCTGCGCCACAGGAACAGGCCGCCAAGAGTGGCTCCTAACATAGTGGCCAGAGCCGCGGTGAACGTGCTCTGCTTAGACATCGCTGCACCAACTCCCCGCTGAAACTGAAAATTAATACACATTATTAAATACTCACCGAGGTTGGGTTTATTTGATGAAAATATAGTAATTTGTGAACTGTTATTGCCATTTTATTTTACTGTATATTTTAAAATGTAATTTATTCCTAGTGACAAAGCTGAATTACTCCAGTCTTCAGTGTCACATGATCTTCAGAAATCATTCTAATATACTGCTCAAGAAACATTTCAGATTATCATCAATGTTGAAAACCGTTGTGCTGCTTCATGTATTTGCAGAAACTGTGATACATTATTTTTCCTTGATGAATAGAAAGTTTAAAAGAACAGCATTTGTTGGAAATAGAAACCTTTCATAACGTCATAAATGTGCTCACTGTCACTTTTGATCAATTTACTGTGTCCTTGCTGAATTAAAGTATTAATTCATTTATTTTTAATCATACTTATCCCAAACTTATTTAGTAGTGCATCACAGTTTCTACAAAAATATGAAGCAGATAATAATCAGAAATATTTCTTGAGCAGGAAATCAGCAAAAAAAAAGATTTATGAAGGATCATGTGACTGAAGACTGGAGTAATATGTGCTGGTGATAACAGTCCCCTTACATTGATGTCCAGGGCCATTTAACCTTTATAGGAGTACTTGTTCAATCTTTTATTTATTTTTTCGTTTATTTAGATAGGGACAGTACAATAAACAGGATTCCAGTCAAAGACTGGAAAAAATGCACTTGTCCAATCGTATTAAATGCGTGCACCATCTTTTATGACAAATTCTTACATTTAATCAAATTCGATTAGATTATTAAGACAACACAGAGATGTTAAATTGAAATGAAATGGGTATCAACTGGATTCATTCAGTAATGAAACGCTGCTTGTTGCTTGGAGATGTGAAAATCACTTGCGAAATTTAGCAAAAACAGACAATGTTGTCTCTAAAATTTAACTCACTCAAGTTCAACTTCGTGTGATACTCGTTTTATACCTCAAATCAATAAACATTCACAACTGTGCTGATATTCAGAAAAAAACATCACTCTTGCTCGTGTCTAAACCATAAATATATATAAAAAAAAAAAATCTTGAATTTTGGTGGTATTTTTTCTTCAAGCCTCCTTTATATCATTCGATGCTGAAAATGGTGTGAAAAAGTGTCTGCAGGTGAAAAACAAGTGCACTTCCATAATATACTTAAAGTGCTCTATTTTTGCACACTAATTTTGTACTTAATACTAAAAATGATCCTTCTTAAGATAAACTTGATCATCTAAGTGTACTCAACTGTGCTATTTTGGGACACCATGAATATGAACTAAAATGTGCTTTTAACATACTATCTTTGTATTTAAAAATGTATTTAGTTACCACTTGTAGCACACTTGAACCCATCTTTCATTCACTAGTACACTTAAGTGTACTACAAGTGGTAGCTAAATACATTTTTTTAAATCCATAGTATGTTAAAAGCACATTTTAGTTCATATTCATGGTGTCTCAAAATAGCACAGTTGAGTACACTTAGATTATCTTAAGAAGTACTAAAGGATCATTTTTAGTATATTAAGTAGTGCGCGAAAATAGAGCACTTTAAGTACATTATGGAAGTGCACTTTTTTTTTTCACCCGGGTGAATATGGGCCAATGAATGAATCTAAACAACATATCAGTCTACCATGATTTACTACAGAAAAGGTATACTGAAAATCTCTCATTTTACATCCTTTATTTTTTTTTGTTAACAGTACTTGGTAACACAAAGTTACAGCAGTTTTATTGTAATGACTGTGACACTGTGGCAGAAACCAAGGCTACCACTGAGGTGATGAACATAAATTGACTAAAGCTTCTGAAGCTTTATCCAAACATAGCTATAACTAAAGACCTGCCGTGATATATTTCTCAAAGAATTTTGTGTTGATATACTCTACTGTGCTTTCGTGAAAACATTTTTACGACCACTAAATAAAAACAGATACAATTCAAACAAAACTGAAACAACATTTTGATGAAGAGTTCGTGGTGAGTTCAGAAATAAATCGACACCTAATTAGACCAATCAATCAATCAGTCACTTTAATCGCAGTGTGTTTGTTTATGTCAGAGATGCAGTGCTTCATCCTGACGGACTGTTGGGACTCGCACATCTAAATGAATCGCTATCTAACGTGTCGTTGTGGTGTGAGTGTTGTTGTAGATATACGCACCTGGAAACTCAATAGATGTCAGAGTAAGGAGTGAATACTACTGTAGACACTCTCACGCACGCTTATGATGAACAGCTGCAGCGCGTCTTCTTCGGCGGTTTATTTCATCAGCGCTCGCAGGAAACATTCGCGCCACAGCGACACCTCTACCGGAGGCGCGCGACTACGCCAATCTCACGACAACTTCACAAAGTTATTTTGCATTTTGTAGAAAATAAGCACAGTGCTCATTACTGTAACGCTTCTAGATGTTTTACACATTAGGTGTGAAACTTACCTCAAAAAAGGTTTCAGAAAAGAGCATTTGGTGTCAATGTTTTATTTAAATATCTGTTGAAGAATGAAAAAGTATTTGTGACCCTGCACCACAAAACCAGTCATAAGGGTCAATTTTTTGAAATTGAGATTTATACATCATCTGAAAGCTGAATAAATAAGCTTTCCATTGATGTATGGTTTGTTAGGATAGGACAATATTTGAAAATCTGGAATCTGAGGGTGCAAAAAAAAAAAAAAATCTAAATATTGAGAAAATTTCTTTTAAAGTTGTCCAAATGAAGTTCTTAGCAATTCATATTACTAATCAAAAATGAAGTTTTGATATATTTACGGTAGGAAATTTACAAACTATCTTCATGGAACGATCTTTACTTAACGTCCTAATGATTTTTGGCATAAAAGAAAAATGGATAATTTTGACCCATATAGTGTATTGTTGGCTATTGCTACAAATATACCCCAGCGACTTAAGACTGCTTTTGTGCTCCAGGGTCACATTTGTTCTCCAGAAACGCAAATCATCAGTTAAGCCAAATTTAAAACCTAATGCAATTTTAGTATCACTGATATACTGTCATAGTTTTTAATAATTTGATTTAGATTTTATTTTTATATTTCCAGTTTTTCATTTTATTTTTATTAGTTTGTTTTTAAAATATAGTTATTATTGATGTTTATTTCTGTTTTAGTTACCTCAAGTTAAAAAAAAAAAAAAAAAATTAGAAATTATAAACTTAGAAAAGCTAAAAATACACATTTTATATGTTAATTTTAAAATTATTTCAAGTATTCAGTTTATTTATTTTTAGTCAACGATAATAACCCAGATGCCAAGGATTACCACCTGCTTTGAAACTAGATACTTGGACTAGCAACTTCTTTAAAATGATTTCTTAAATTTTTTTTTAATTAAAAGCTGCTAAAAGTACCAGGTACCACACAGGCATGCCTGCTTCAACAGTGCTGAACAATAATTTACACCTGAATAATGACACTGGAAAAAATTTAATAGTCATTAAACTGAAAATACACAGCAGAAAAAAGAATAATTATTCCAATTCATCATACTTGACCAATTATAGATAATTAATTCATTAAGTCTCTCCCTTTACCCATTTCATATGCAGGTATATTGATATTGTAACAGTCCCTGTCCCAAATGATGCTGCCGTCCCTGTGCAAGTGCAGGTGAAATACATTCAATCATACAATAGAATAATTCATAAATCAAACATTTTTCAAGGTGATGTTGTTCAACGGTGATACCTGTGGATAGTTTCAGAAGGCTGCAGCATCTCATTTGCCTCCTTTGAGCTCACTGTGAGATCCTTGAGCACGCAAGAGCTTGCAGTTCATGGGCCAAACATCTTACGATGATGTTTATTTAGGATCCTCAGTTGCAAAACAATCACAGACATCAGATACAAGAATACACAGAAAATCATGAATCCTGTATGTGGAACAGAAGCACACAGAACCGCTTTCCTCTACCACCACCGTTTTATTCAATCTTTTAGATTAAATTTTCCGTAAAGAATTGGAGTAATACAATGCAATACTTACAAAATGGAATCAAAACCTAAAAACAGGACCAATCATCTTTACGTCTGATAAAACAAAAGGGTTGATGGGATTGCATGAAAAGCAGGAAAAAAAATTCACTGCAATCATTGTAGAGCTGGAAACACAGGTAATTTCAGGACAGCGAACATCATAGCTCACTAACGCCACAGACCGATGTCACATCAACCGTAAATGGCCAAATGATCGATTAGTACAGTGCTTGTGCTAAAATGAGTATCTTCTTATCGAAATAAAATAAAAGTGGCTTGACAGTTGACACTGTCAATAGTGTTAAAATTCATAAAAAAATTTGCTAAAAAATGATAATATGTAGGCAATAGAAATCAAAGTACTCATACTATAGTACAAAAAATAAGGTTAAAATGACAGCATGAAAGACAGATAACATTGTCCGGGACCTGTGTGATTTAAAGATCCTCGAACCCAGTCTGGGTCCGTAGGAATTATCTATTTACAAAAGATGAACATCCAAACTATGCATGGTGACCAGAAGACTAAAACTGAATAGAGATGAGAAATGAAAACCGTCCCTTCACGCCTATATATATATATATATATATATATATATATATATATATGCTCTGTTCCTGTATGCACACAAAATAAGCCTGCACCTTTGGAAAGATTATTTACAGCTCTTCAGTTAAATTTCAAAGCTATTTAAAATATACTTAAATGCATAAAAATAAAGATTTTGGCATTCTCTCGCTTCTTCCTCTTCTGATTGCGAAGTTCTACAAGAACCTCGTGAACCCGAAAGGTCTGTGAAGTGCCTCGTCCTTCAGGTAGGGAGCAGTCATCCAGCCTGCTAGGGGGCGCTGTGGGTTAGTCAGGGTAGAGGGAGTACTGAACAATACGGGGTCAACCTTAGAGCATCTAAAGATTTCTTTTACCATCATCTTGTCACTCTAATTTATCTTGGACATAAATGCGCCATAAATGCCAGAAGTTGTACTCGCTTTGCTTCTGGGGGGCACCTTCATTAACCCCCTTGTCTCCATTTGTTCATGTCACAAGCAAAAACCAGACACGGACGAACAGACAAAGACATTGAAAGATGGAGATATGGAGCTGAAGTGGTTTGCGGGGTCGTTTCCTCTATAGTCGTCTCTCCATGAATGTCCATCGCATTGTCCTTCAGAGTTGCTTTGTGTGCACAGTGTGTCCTTAGAGTTGGATCTCAAATGTCTTGTGGAGCTCGGTGGAGAAGGGGTTTGTGGGTGATGGAGCGGTGCGTTGCTGCGAGCGGCTCTCCAGTGCGGCCCACTGGGCCTCGAAGGCATCGGCCTGTTGCTGCGGTGCCACAGACTGCACTGGTGACGCCCAGCTGTTAGCCCCATTAAATGTGGCATTGACTTTCGGTGGCTGCAGTGCTGTGGCGTTTGTCACCGGAGGTAGGAGCGGTTTGCCGAAGGGGCTGCACACTGCCTGGGTGTCAAACTGGCCTGTTGGTGGTGTGGAGAAGGGTGAAGACTGGAGCTGCGCCTGGGGCACTTGAACAGGTACCGGGATGGGCTGAGTTTGCATGGCAGAACCGAACACATTGGCCACCATCTGCGAAGGTGTAATGCCAACCACCGGAAAGATTCCATTGGACACTGGGAAGGACACTGGTGCCTGAACGTGGAAAGCCGGCTGGCGTGGGGGTACGGTAGGGACCGCAGATGGAGGGATGCCTGGCATGAAGGGTGCAGAAGGGCCGGGTGCCATAGGGACAGGGACAGGGACAGGGGTGGGGAAGGGCTGCTGAGCGGGAGGCGTGTTGGTTCTCGCGACAGTGGCGGGTTGGTGGGCTCGCACAGACTTGGTCACCTCCTCCAGCCAGCGGTCGGCTTCTGATGGCGTACGTTTGTGAGAGGAGGCAGGTGTAGAAAGATTTGCGCTGACGGTGGGTAGGGCTCCTGCTGTGGGTGCAGGATTTGGCCACTCGCTCCCTACAGGACACAAGAAGAGGAGTTTTTGGTAAGCATGCCATTTATTCTGGTAAACAGTTTAGAGCAGGGATCCTCAACTCTAGACCTCGAGATCCACTTTCCTGCAGAGCTTAGCTCCAACCTGGATTAAACACACCTACCTGCAACTTTGTAGTAATCCTGAAGACCTTGATTAGCTTGTTCAGGTGTGTTTGATTAGGGTTGGAGCTAAACTCTGCAGGAAACTGGAACTCAAGGTTCAGAGTTGAGGCCCCTTGGTTTAGAGCAGGGGTGTCCAAATTCGGTCCTGCAGAGTTTAGCTCCAATACTAATCAAAAAAAAGCTCTTACTAGGCATTCTAGAAACTTCCAGGAAGGTGTGTTGAGGCATGTTGGAGCTAAACTCTGCAGGACAGTGGCCCTTCAAGACCGAGTTTGGACACCCCTGGTTAAGAGGCTCTCTCACTAGGGCTGGGACTCAATTCCAAAAGGAATAAAACTTTCAATTCTGAGGCAGTCGGAATTGAGAGCTGATTCTGAATTTTGAAATTGATTCTGCTCCATGGAGCCTTATTCAATGCAACAACAGCTAATGTGCTATCCCAAAAAGTTAATCTATACATCATTTTTTTATACAGAATGCATTCTTATGCATTTTTAAATGTTGAACTTGACAGTTTTTAAACTGGCCAATGGTCAACAAGTTCCATCTATCCCAGTGGTTCCCAATCCTAGTCCTGTATTACCCACAGCACTTTTTAGCCCACATCCACACGGAGCCAGAGCTTTCCCTAGCCAATCTTTTTTTTTTCTCGCCTCAAGAAATATCTGCGTACACACAAAACCAACACAAAACGATGTAGTATACAGTACATGCCAGACCAGTATGTGGTGCTGTAATTCTGCCACAGAGATACACTAAAAACGAAGACGACGACATGGACTATGCGCATAAACCTTGCGCGCTGTATACAAACGAACATGGAACAATACATTTATTAATCTGTGTTAATGTTAGTTAATAAAAAGACAATCATGTTTAAATCATTTTAAACAAGTGCTCTTGTTACTGTTATGTAGCGGTGTCTGACTAAGGTCGAGACGTGGGGTGATAATATCATCATTTCACAAAATATACGGATTGGCTGTCCACACGAAAATGCAAAGGTGTCGTTTTCAGATTTATCCACTCTGGGACCCGGTTTCAAAAAAATAGCGGTTTCACGCTCCCAAAACGTCGGATCCGTCTGGACGAAACGCTGATACGATACAGAATTTTTTATGTATACAGCTAAACCGTGTGGACAGGGCCTTAGATGTGTGCCTTGGGATGTGTCCCTCCCCAAACATACCCGAATCAACTCATCAGATCGCTAGCAAAGACTTCAAGACCTCAAATGTGGTTGGTGGTTCTCCAGGACCAGGGATTTGTAACCCTTGGTCTAGCCCAAGGGTCCCCAACCCTGCACCAGGAGGGCTACTATCCTGGAAAGTTTAGATCCATCAAACACACCTGTACCAGTTAATCAGGGTGTTCAGGATTACGAAAACAACAGCCACGTGTGCTGGAGCAGGTTTGGAACTGAGGTGTACCCTGCGAACCCTTAAGTACCCTGTGAAGTGGACTTCTTCTGCAGGAATGTAGCCCTTCAGGAGCAGGGTTGGCTAAAACTCAAACTCAGAAACTCAAAGATCTGAAATTAGTGTGTCAGACAAAGAAGACATTAGGTGTGTTCGACTTGAAGCGGCACTGCGCAGACCATCAAATACCACGAGAGCAATTCGAAAGCATGCAGAGCCGTCAGACGTCATACAACGATCGGTCTGCGCAGCGTCGCTTCAAGTCTAACATACCTATTAAAACTGCAGCCTTTAGCTCCAACCCTAATCAAACACACTTGAACGAGCTATTCAAGGTCTTTAGGATTACTAGAAACCTCTAGGCAGTTGCATTTGAGATAAACTCTGAGCTAAATGTTAGCCCTCCAGGAGCAGGAGTTGCTCTGATACCTTTTCTTTTTTTGTATACCAGTTTCAATAAAACAGCAAAAACTAATACTAATATAAGTCCTCAAACACTTATTTAAGACAAGTAAACAGTAAGAACAAACAAACAAACAAATAGGAAAAATAGACAATAAAAGACAGACCTAATTCACGGATTCAATATATTGACATCAGATTTTCACTTTTTATGTTCAGGTAAGACATATTGGACTATTTATATTTGCCAAGATGGGCATTTTGACATATTTTTGTGAGTTTTTGACAGTTTAGCAATGTACCAGAGTTAAGTTATTTTTTTACTTCACTTGCTCACATCTCAAAATGCCACACACAAAAAGCCTCCTGTCAGACAGCGTGAGTGCGTCGTTGAGTTCCCTTTCACAGTTTACTGCACTATATATAACTCTCTCTTTATGTAACTCTTCTTAATACCTAGTCCTTTCTTATAAGACATTCTTTTATAGACAAGACATTCTTTGATTCTTATACAATAATTCCAACAGGACAGTGAGTGCTGAATAGTTTTTTTAGCCATATATTTTTGTTTAATCATACATTTTCAAATACTAAGGGGGCATTACATGTCAAATCAACCAAACTTTGGAAACTTCCCTAGCTCGATGTTTTGATTTTGTTAATATTTTTTCTGTAGAAAGATAAACATGTATAGTGATGAAAGCCAAAATATTAAATGTCACAGATGTATATTTACTAAGTAATCCACTATTTTGTAAAGGAGGGTCAAAATGACAATTTTCACCTGAGATTTGGAGCCAAATTACAGGAGGATAAAAATGATTTTATAAAGATGGCAGCATGCCAGCATCATTTTTACGCAGAGATTGGTAGGTCTATTAGTAAAATCTGTTGACTTTAGAAATCTTTGTTTCATTATATGCCAACGTTGATGGTTAAAAAAAAAAAAAAAAAAAATGGCAAAAAGCACTACTTGTGCTTGTTGCCTCAAGTTTGCATGCCTGTAACTCAAGAAGTAAAGCCATCTTAATATCTTTTTAGAAATTAGATTTTAGGTTCTTAAACTTTCCTTTTGGTATCTTCATTTTAAAGGCCCTCAATGATTCATACCCAGAGATATGAAGATCTTAATGCAGCTCCATGAGTGAATTGGTAAATTGTTCACATTTTCAAAAACCAAATGTGGGTCATTTTACACACAGCTGATGCTTTTTTTTTTTTTTTTTTAAGGATGAATATCTAAAGAACAGAAGGTTGAAACTAGAAATTTTGTGATTTTCTATCAACGCAATTGCATAGAACATACCTGTCTGAGTGCCATAAATATTCTTTTTCTAAAAGTATTCATGATATTTTAATATCCTTTTAGATTCTCATTCTAAATAAACTTTCCTTTTGAAATCTTTTTGAAATCTTATTTAAAAGCCCCTATATGGTTGACTCCATGTCCAAATTTTTTAAATTTTACCCATTTTCAATGGTCAACAACCAAATGTAGGTATGTGGATTAAATGTGGATTACTCAGTAAATACACATCAACAACATTTAATATTTTGGCTTTCATCACCATACATGTTTATCTTTCTTCAGAAAAAACATTGACAAAATCAAAAATTTGAGCCGGGGACCTCTGGTTGAGTTGACAAGGAATGACCCTACAGCATAAATAGACTACTGTATGACCATGACTGTCTGCTTAGTTGCAAACTACAGTTTGCTTCCAAAATAAAACAATACTGATGCATGCTTACACTTGTAAAGTCACTGAAAAGCAGTTTTACTCAACAGCTGCTCACAGCGGTATAGCCTTACATTACAAGCAAAATGAGTTTCTCAGCAACTATTCTGCATGGTCAGCACTTCCTGTGGCAGGAAGCCCAGCTCTTACCTATGTGTGCTGTGGTGGGGGCTGTGTTTGGGGTCTTGGCCCAGGGGTTAGTCTCTCGGACAGGCAGCGGGGGCGGCAGCACGGGTGAGTTAGCTGCAGCAGTTACAGTGACACTAGGCGGCGGGAAGGCAGGAACTGCACCGTTAACTACAGCAGCAGACAGGACGTGAAGATTAGAGACAGAGCTGGACACAAGCAGACAGAGTGCTAACACATAGGAATGCGCGCGCACACACACACACACACACTGGGGGTTGCGAAGACGATTAGATTAGTTCTGCCGCTAATCAGGGTTCTGGGTCCGTAATGACTAGTCCTGAATCACATGATTTTAGTTGAGCTTAGTCTAAGTATGGTGACAGCAGGAGGAAAATTCCTCTGTCATCAATATATACAACATGAGCTTTGTATTAGTAATGGAGATGGCTGACTAATTTGCTAGCTAGTTGTCGATGAGCTTATTTATGTACTGTATGTATCACACTTTCCAAAAAAATTATGAGGCAGCACAACTGTTTTCAACATTGATTATAATAATGAATGTTTCTTGAGCAGTAAATCAGCATCAGAATGATTTCTGAAGGATCATGTGACACTGAAGACTGGAGTAATGATGCTGAAAATTCAGCTTTCATCACAGCAGTCAATTACATTTTAACATGCATTCAAATAGACAGTCATTTTAAATTGTAGTAATATTTCACAATTTTACTGTTTTACTGTGTTTTTGATTAAATAAATGCAGCCTTGGTGAGCATAAGAGCCTTCTTTCAAAAACATCAAAACTTTTGAAATAAATCAAACTTCTGAATGGTAATATATATTAAGTTCTGATAAAAAAAAAAGGCATGTTTACATTCATTCTGATACAGCTGCATAGTGTGTGTTGAGTCTTTTACATTAGGTAAACACTGACCAGCTGACTAGTAAAAATAGCTAGTGGTGCAAGTCATAACACAAACATCTACTTCTTTGTAAACTACTGAGAGTGTGAGGGTGTAGCTGACCTGGAGCAGAGGGTGACTGCGGTGAGGAGGTGGGTTTGGGCATCGGCGCTGAGGAGAACGGGTCTTCTGGAGGCCCACTGAAGGTGGATGTGATCTGAGTGCACAGAGAGCTGATGCTGTCGCCCTCACCCTCCATCTCCGGCACTGACAAACACAAACACACAGGACAATAATCACTATTTACATCTGCTGCAGGAAACTCTGGTGCTCTGAAGGTGACAGAAGAATACTGTTGAAGTTTTAGGAACAAAAAGAGAAGGAGAAAGAGAGGAGGACATCTAATATAGTAGGGCTCATTTTTCTCAGTTTTGATCAATTCTCATTTTGATTAACTGATATCGGCTCTTACACACCAAGAATCAATCTTTCAGTCTGTGCTGTTTTAGTTGATGCACGAACAAAATTTCACCAAACATTATTTGTAGGGCACTTACATCCAATGATCACAATAAGCGATGTACTTCACTACTTTTGATAGGAAACAAAGTCTCGATTTTCAAATTCTGTCAGTTTTATTATGAAACTCAATGTGGAATGACAGATCACTGTACTACCTCAGTTCAAGTGGGAGATCATCTCTTTCTCTTTACTACTAGTTATAGCATGAAATGAACATGAATGAACATCAGATGTTGAAATAAACAAAGCAACTTACTGAAATATGTCTCATGTAATCACTTAATCAGTGTTTCTACCGCTGAAAGACGTCTAATAAACAGCTTGTAAACAATGTTTTTGCTACAGCTACTGTTCAAACATTTATATTTCAAAAAACGAATTGTCGACACAATTGTCATTAAAAACCTGTATTCTTTTAAAGTTTTAATATGTATTATAAAAACACCCTTAATGTTCAATTTAAATGTTTGTATACAAATCAGCTGTTAATTTTAACCTGTAATATTATAGTGTTATATGTACCAACTGACAGGTTCCCTGTATAGTTTACAGGAATAGTTGAGAGAGATTTCTTTTTCCTTGAGAAAACTGGACTTGTACTATATATCCAAATAAATCAATACTGAATCAAATTAAATTCAAATTGCAAGCTTGTGAATCTAAACTGAATTGAATCATAAAACGTGTGCCAATATCCAGCCTTACAATATGGATATATATACAGGCATAAAAGAAGATAAAACTCTAGAATAGTGAAAATCAATGGAGATTTTCAAAAGAGGATGTAATGCCAGACTGCAGAGCCTCACCAGTGTTTTTGATGGGGAAGTCAGACTTGCGCTGCATGGTGGAGGGCAGCTCGTTCATGCGCAGCGACATCTGCCGCTTGAAGGGAGAGGTCTTCTGACTGAGCGCAGGGAAGCCCCTGAACGAGCCCTGGCGTGCGAGAGCCTCCACGGGTGCGTGGCGTCGTGGGATGGCGTGAGGATTGGCTTCCTGAGGGCCCAGTGAGGCCATGGGCAGAGGAGGGGAGGATGACGAGCCATTGGGTCCAGCGAGGGTGACCACAGGGTTAGACACGCTGACAGAGGAGCTGCCCAACACACCCTCAGAGTCTGCTGACAGAGGAAGGGTTAGACCATCTCACGCAGTGACCATCAAAACGCATCTTACTTGTGATTGGACTCAAGTTTGGGGTCCGAAAGATTTTTTAATGTTAATGTTTTTAGTGTTAATGGTTTTTGAAAGTAGTCTCTTAAGCTCACCCAAGCCTGAATTTAATTGATCAACAATACTGTAATATTGTAAAATATTATTACAATTTAAAATAACTGTTTTCTATTGTGATGTATGTTAAAATGTAACATATAATACAGTGTTCGGTGTCAAATGATCCTTCAGAAATCATTCTAATATACTGATTTGCTGCTCAAGAAACATTTCTGATTATTATCAGTGTTGTAAACAGTTGTGCTGCTTCTTAGTTTGTGGAAACCGTGATACATTTTTCAGGATTCTTTGATGAATAGAAAAATCAAAAGCACCTGAACTTATTTGAAATATAATCTTCTATAACATTATAAATATCACTCACTGTCACTTTTGATCAATTTAATGCATTCTTGATGAATAAAAGTATTAATTTCTTTAAAAAAAAAAAAATCTTATCTGATCCCAAATTTTTTAAATACAGTGTATGCTTGATCGTAAAAACAGATGTTATGACTGATCCACTAAAAACCATTTGACACAGATTTGTTGAAGCTTATTGACCCCAAACTTTTGAATGGTAATGTATATCTTTTTTTTTTTAAATATATAAAACCCATATAAACCCCATATCTAATACGTCGACATTCAGAGTTTTCTTTGGATTTTACGATCCAGAACTATTCGAGAGCACTGTATTAAATCTCTCAGACACACCTTTCTTGGCATCCTGCAGCTGTCTCATGACCTCCTCTCGCTCGGCCTGCTCCGTGGCTGTGGTGACGCGGAAGGACCCCTCCCGAGTGAAAGTGGTGCGGTTGGCATCGAAAGTGGCCGTGACTCCGCACTCCTTCTCCCTCTTCTGTTTGCGCTCCAGACACGCTGCAAACGCACAGCCCACTGCATGGCTCAGACGCTCGCCCTGAGACCAACACCAAACATCACAAATACAAAACATAATCAAAGTCTTCCTTCATATGAAATGAAGGCTGGTGGGTCTAATTATATTATATCAAATATTTTACACTTTCACAGCATTAAATAAATCATATATCTGATAAGGCAATATATTTCAACTCATTTTGGCTCATATACATTTTTTTCCCAATGTTTGGAAACAACACCAAGTCTCTTTTGTGCAAGGATTATACTTTTTTTTTTCCATTTTGGTTAGTTTTGAGTAAAACATTGATTTTTTTTTTTATTCCAGTTTCACATTTTTGAGGTCTCCTTACCAAAAGGTTGCTTCTTAGAACTAAATAAACATTAATAAAGTTATTTTTATAATGAGAGTATAATGAAAGTGGAAAACCTTGAAAATAACCATAATAAATAGCAATAATAAAATCCAATCACTGATGTTTTTTTCAGAGAGATGCAGATGTAACCTAAATAAATGTATTTATGTGATATAAGTAATAATCTGAACTTTTTAGTCCAGTTTTCATGTTGTATTCTAGACTATATAGTTGTCACTACACACATGGTGTGTTTATTCTTGTAATTATGACTTAAATGTCTTAAAATTTCACCTCAACTTCTTATATCTGTTTTATTAATTTTCTTTCTTGGACACTTTGCAGTTGTGACATTCATAAAAATGTGATATTATATGTGGCTGCTTGGACACAAAATGTTATCTTTCTAAAAAATGACAACTTTGCAATAATAGTATATTGTCTGTAATGAACAACACAGATCATGTGATTGTAGAACAATTCGATTTTTACTTGTTGCTTGACAAAATGCATTTGAAAGATGTAAAGTAATTCTGAGACACTCTTCAGGACCATAGTGTGTCCATGAGAGTGTATGACAGATATGAGCATCTCACCGAGTCCTTGATGGCCATGAAGCAGTGACAGATCCAGCGGCGCGTGGTCCCGTCTCTGCAGATGTAGGAGAAGGCGTGCTCGAAGTTACGATCCGGCGCACAGAAGGAAACCTTCTCTATCGTCTGGTCCAGAATGAGATCCTGGGAACAAAACAGGCAAAATGCATGTCATTCCAACTGTTATTTATATTTTCCTAAAACAGTGTTTCAGTGTACAACTCATCTGTAGTCATGCTGTATTCAAAAGGAGCAAAAAAAGCTGAAAAAGGAGACAAAATGCAAACCCCTTGCAGAGTCTGGGGGCAAAAACTGAGAAAATGTTTAATTATCAGCTTTAAAATGTGGATTGAAGTACTATTTTTATTTTAATAAATTCTAAAAATAAATATATTACTAAAGTAATTATACTACTGTCCTGAGAATATGAAAAGAGTATTTAATAATAACAATAATAATACAAATTTTTATAGAGCAAGAAAATAAATGATACTAAAATTGTGATACAAATATTTGTGGCTGTGAATAACATTCACATGTTTTTGGTGGAAATCTACACGTCGGAGACTTGTTAACAACAGATGTATAAACAATTTTCATTACAAACTTGAGAAAATATGCATCAGTAAAAGCTTGCACATTTGAAAAAATTCATCAGCATTCATACGCAGCTAAATGGACCATCTGCCAGACTAAAATCCAGCAGGCCTTCATGCACCAGTGAGCAATAACTGACTCTCACCAGCAGGTGGCAGAAAACGCTGAACATGACAATTGTGCATGAATATACCAGTACTGATTGATCCTCCTGCACCGCATGCTGATCCAAACCTCTCTCACAAACACAAAAAAAGACATTTGGAAGAGATGCTCTTTTCTATGCATTTGCAATGAATGGGACTGAAGCTTTCACAAGAACATTAAAAAAGCATGATGAACGTGGTCAGTATGACCACTTACTATAGCCATTTACTAAAGATCTTGACATCAAACATAGTGTTATTATGTATGAGACATTTCATTTCATTTCTGGCTCTGATTCACATAACCGCTTTGAATGATTTGTTCACAAATCAGACAGCGATCAATCCACTGAAGAAAGTCACAGATGTAAGTTGATGACTCATCTGAATGACTCATCTGAAGTTAATTTTCATCTGAATTCACTTTAAGTGCACTTTTTTCAAATGGTCAACAGCGAACCCTTCATTATGATCTATTGCGCTGTGTGTATCAGTACTGTGGTTATCTGGTGAATCAGTTCAGAGTACCTTTGTCTTTTCATCTACAACCCTCAGGCCATCCGCAGACACCCAGAGCACCGCTCGCACGGCCTTCTTACCCGCCTGTGTGGACACACACAACACACACAGTGAGAGACGGACGGGAAGAGAGACGCACAAAAAGAGAGTTGATTTTCCCATAAGTTCCCCTTGTTGATGCCCTTCACCCTCTTCGACTTTCACACAAATGCACTTTCATCTATCAACAACACCTGAAAATAGAGAAAAGTTAAAAACATTGAGTTTTGAGAAGGTTACAGCAGTGTTGGGAGAAGGCTGCATGTCGTATAACGCGAGAAAGAAAGAAAAAGAAACAGTAGAAGTGAACCGCTCAAACAAACACACATCCTGATTCACGGAGCTTTGAGTGTTCACACTTACCTAAGTGCAGAAATTAGCGGTTTCTCACATACACACACACACACTTTCGTTACATGAAAGAAGACAAGATGAGTTCTGAAACTCAATTTGCCCTTTTGCACACACACTTCTATTGCTCCAGACATGTTTTAGGAGCAAACTAATCTATCAGTAGGGGGAAGAAGTGTACACACTCACACAGGTTTGAGCCACAAACATACTCTATGCAAGTACACAAACGCACATCTGAATGCTTGGGCAATGCATCGCAATCCTGCAATCCCATTGCACACACTTAACATTCAATGCTTTATAGCTGTGGTGGTACCAGATCTCAGGACTCGAGAGCAGAGGTTGACCAATATGCTGATTTTACAGATGAATTGGCAAACTGTGGAAAACTGGTTAAATAAACAATGACTGCAAGTTGTACAGTGTAACAGCGCCCTCTAGAGGTGAAATTAAACCAGCTGCGGATTGCTGTGACAGGTGCCTACACTTTGCATTAGGGAAAAGCCAAGGTTTGTATACAGTACAAGTTATCATTACATAAAGCCATGGTACACTAAATCAACCATTTAGCACTACTAAATTAATAATAGAGTGCTGCAGAGATGATGTATTTTTATAGGCCAAAACCTGGAAACAATTTGGATTTTAGCACTTCTGGGTCCATCGTCCTGAAGCCAATGAGAAACAGAAGAAACTGAGACAGACTAAATCCAGAAGAACTGTGGCAACGTCTACAAGACGCTTCAAGAAACCTACCTGCA
Source organism: Tor tambroides (assembly GCA_021397915.2). Classification (NCBI taxonomy): domain Eukaryota; kingdom Metazoa; phylum Chordata; class Actinopteri; order Cypriniformes; family Cyprinidae; genus Tor; species Tor tambroides. Next base: position 155,790 of record JAFVLL020028187.1, read on the forward strand.
AAGCTACAGTACTGTTAAAAGTTTTAGGTACTAGTGGAAAAATGCAGTCAAAACTAATGTCATAAGTAGATTTTCTTTATCAATCAACTTCTATTAACTAAATTAATTCAACATTTGGTGTGAGCATCCTTTGTGTTTAAAGCAGCTTTTGCGCAGAGTTTCTCAGGAAGCTTTGCAGGTAGGTTTCTTGAAGCGTCTTGGAGACGTTGCCACAGTCCTTCTGGATTTAGTCTGTCTCAGTTTGTTCTGTTTCTTCATGTCATTCCAGACAGACTGGATGATGATCAGATCAGATCTCTGTGTGGAGCACAAAAATCTCACTGGATTATTACAATTAAAATCATTTTTTAGCTGCTGAAAATACTAGTGTTCTAATCATTTTGGCCACCCCTATGTATATTTAAAGACTGAAAGAGTTGACAGAAGTTTAATTTATTTCAATCAGTTATTGGAGATATTTTACAATTTTAGTTAACAGGTATCTGCAAAATCAGTCGACCTCTTCTCAAGTGGGTGGTGATGTTTCTGTCAAATGTGCTGTTATTCATTCACGTCTTCCATCATGACAGTAGCTAAACTGAAAGAGAAAATCGACTGCAGAAGTAGTTGACTCTAAAGACTGCTATAGCACCCTTGCAGCTACACTGAATGCTTCATGATTTGCCATTATGATTATAAACCGAGGACTGAAGCAACGACTTCAGTAGCTAGAAGCGCTTGAGTTCATGTACTTGCATAGAGTATTTTCTGGACGGTACATAAATGCACACAGCAGCACTTACTTTTGCAAAGAAGCCCTTGAAGAAGTTTCTGTCCTGGAATGGAGGTTGGTAAGGGGATGTTGGTGGGAGGAAAAGGCAGGAGAGGGTTACAAATGAACTCAGACACAATGTCCTGTGAGTGCGTGTCAGGACGGACTCTGGTTTGATGGGTTTTGGTGGTTAGGAATGACAAAGTGGTGAAGTATGGAGAGGAGAGGAGAGGAGAGGAGGGGGAGATCACACCTCTAGCTCACCAATCAGCCGTCAGACTCACCACGTGTACAGTTTAAGGTTGATGTGTGTGTGTCAATGTTATTGGTGCTGTTACAGTTCTAGGATTATTTCTCCACTATGTGAGTTTGATTACTTCACTACTCTTGAAGGAATAGCTCACCCATGATGAATAATCGCTCACTTACTCTCCTCATGTTGCTCCAAACCCATATGACGCTCTGACAGATGTTAGGCAAAATATGCACGCTGCTCTTTTCCATTCAATAAAAGTGGACGGATGCTGCTGAGCTACAAAAATGAGAAATCATAGAAGTAGACCATGCAACTCATAAGGCTGCAACAGGTTTTTTTCTGTTCAGTCGATTAAGTTATTGATTATTTTTTGATCATCTAACCTCTATTAATTATCACGAATAGTGCCGAGTATGATATGTATACGGCTGATTGTAGAAAAACATGAACATAATTTGGGAATTATTGTAATTAATATTTGGAATTGCACGGTTTTAGCTTTTGAGGAGCTCCTTATGGTTTTACCAGTTTTTATAAATGTAGGGCTGCACGATTAATCAAAATTAAATCGCAAAGGTGATAAATCACGATTAGGCAGAAGCTGCGATTGTCATGCGCATCTCTCAGTGAAGCACGGTTCTGTGATCAGTAGTAAATCTCCATCCGAAGGCCAGAGGGCTCTCTCGTGCATAAACTCCAAATACGCCTCGCAGAAGAAACCCAGGAAATACCTATCTCTGCAGCTGAATAAACAGAAGATTTAACTGCTTTCATCGTGACTAATAAACATACGACTATGACAATATATGGTTTATCTGAGTTCGTCGTCTTATAATTTTTATTATAATAAAGAATATAATAATGCGATGCTAATCGACTCAGCCTTTATCACTGCTTAGAATACTATGAAATATTGCGTGCCTTAATTATTCTGTGTAAGAAGCCACATCTCACAGAAGAATTTATTTCAAACACTCGACTAACGTTATGAAATGAGTTTGGAGAAAAAACATGTTATTAAATGTGGTATTGTCACGTGCTTTCAGATGGAGCAGCATTTACTACACAGAGCCGTAGTTCACGGACAAACTACGCAAACAGCTTTCATAATCGCAGAACGATATCTTCGATTTCATTATCGCGTGATTATATCATCTGCGATTATGAACGTGATTTTGCGTAGCTTGTCAGTGAACTACGGCTCTGTGTAGTAAATGCTGCTCCATTTGAAAGCAGGTGATGGAGATTTACTACTAATCACAGAACCGGCTTTACTGACGAGATACGCATGGCTATCACATTCGATTAATCTTGCAGCCCTAATGTAGAGAGTGTGTTAATGTATTTGTCAAATATAATCAATCAGAAAACTAGCACAATAAACACTGCGATATGAGTTAACATTTTCTTGATTCATGCTCACGTGAAAGTGCAATAATTCTGATGAAATGTTAAAAGAAATTTCTGAAAATCGTAATTAATAATAGCGTTTATAATGTTCCAACAAAATGATCATGATTAGTTTAACCATTATCGTGCAGCATACATGTCACACTGATTACTTTCATGGTGCTTTTTCTGTTTTCTTTTTCTGAGCTCAACAGCTTCTGTCTCTGTTCACTTTCTTTGTATGGAAAAGAGCAGCCTGGACACTCAACTAAATTTCCTCTTTTGTGTTTCACGTAAGAAAAAGGCCATACAGGTTTTGGTGAGGGTGAGTAAATCATGGCAGAATTTGATTTTTGGGTGAACTATTCTTTTAAATGAATAGTGTTATGATGTTAGTGATGACAGCAGTTTTGAGCAGTAGTTCATTAGGATTGCTTCTGATGACCTCACATGGCATCAAAAGAGTCACAAGGAAAGAACTGATCTTGGCTCCGGTGTTCACTACAAACACACACCCCAGCTGAGAGAGGAAGAGTGTGAGGATTTCAAAATCACTCTTCAGCCACATACACACCAGGCTTATTATAGTCAACTTAAGCTTAAACCATAAAAAACCCAAAAACATTTGTGTTACTTGAAAGGAAATAAATGTTAACTGAACTAAAATGAAAAAACGTCTCAATTTCATTGTTTATTTAAAAAAAAAAAAATTGACCTACTAAAAAAAACATTCTGTACACTCTTCAAAATAAAGGTTCTTTATTAGTATTGATGGTTCCATTAAGAACTTGTAACATCTGTGGAATCTTTCCATTCCACAAAATGTTCTTTATAGTAAAAAAAAAAAAAAGGTTCTTTAAATTTTAAAAACATTCTTGACTGTAAAAAAAGGTTCTTGTAAGAACTGTTCGCTCAAAGGTTATTTGGGGAACCAAAAATGGTACGTCTTGCTGCGAAGACCTTTCTTTTTAAGAGTGTACACACAGTGTTTGGTTATTTATGGGTATGATGACGCAATCTACTACTGAACTCACAACCAACCCGCATCATGTTTCTTGTTTACAGCTACGTGACTCCAAAGCGTTGCAGCGGTTATTCACTATGTCAACCATCGAGTGTTTGTGTGTGGGGAAGTAGGTCTGATTGCTGTATTTCATATACTGTACATGTGGAATGATAACTGTAGAAATGCATTGTCATTCTCTAAACCTTACAGTGTGTATGTGGCCTTTGTAAAACAAGAAGTGCACCGTTCACCAAGCCTGAGAGTCACTTCCTCTCATCTACACTGGCTTCACGTCCCTTAACTGAGGTTTGGGTTTCAGTTCAAGTAAACATGACCAGCAAAACCATTATTTACTGAGCCCACATCTTCAGTTAAGGCACAGAAAGAGGTGGAGGTTACATGTTACGAGTTAAAGTTACTGTTTGTTTCCACACGTGTAAGCTCATACACAGCAGTAGAAGGAAAGCGATGCTCATTGGGTTAGAAAAGAGGTTTAAGGGGTCAGAGAGGATCGAGGTGCTTTTAATGGCTCATGTCAACAAACCTGCTTAGAAAAAGAGAACATCATAATGCATTCACTTCAGTACATATGCAAACAGACAGAGGAGGACGGGGTTTCATGGGTAATAACTGCCACTGATGCTAGACATCTCGAGCAGGGTGGAAAGAACTGACTGTAGACAGATAGAAATACAGGAACTGGAGGTAAATAGAAACAGGAAAGACTAGAGGAAAGTAACCAAAATATCCTGTTGCTCTTCTTTCTCTCAGAATCAGCCTGCATTTCCACTGTTTGAGAGCTAATGTTGTCGTAACGGTTACTACATAACCGACCCACAAACACAGTGCAGTATGGTCTTCAACAGTCTTGATTACTTCTGTGAATATGAAAGTAATTGAATTCATTTCTTCACGTCATCATGAGCTGGCTGTGAAGGAACATTCAGAAGATAATAATAAACGAGCATGATTCACATCTGGCATTTGTAAATGATTTAATTTCAGAAGAACATGGAAAATGAAGTATTTGAAGTAGCCATGCAGCATGACAAAATAAGGCTGTGTAAACTGAATGCACATTATGCGCGCATGAATTGACTGCAAACAAGTTTATTATAATTGTTTTGTCTCAACCTGTAGCAGAATGTTTAATGAAGTTACTATTTAAATTGATTTTATTTCAGCTAGTTGCCAAAGCAACATTTATCATTTTCAGTTCGTTAAAGAAACTAAAAAACGAAATGAAAACTAAATGAAAATGAAAACAAAACAAATTATAATTGTACATTATTGCAGGCTCACACATAAAACAGAGCTTAAAGTGCTTCTAAGATCAGATAATAATTTTATAACTTTTAAATTAAAACAACAAATTTAAAATGTAAAAATAAATTATTTTTTAAAATAAATATAAAAATAATAATACAATTTTCAATAACTGAAGAGACCAAAAAAATATCTTAAAATCCTGACTTAAAAGTTTTGTCTTCACTTGCTTTTTCAAAATGTGAATGCTTGGAGCTCATCTATTTTAATTGGTAAAAGGTTCCACATTTTTCAGTCTGGCATTGGAAAACAGGAAGTAACAAGGTAGTCTGTGGCCTCCTACATTCCAACCGTTAGAGGTCAAAGATCATCAGCAAACACAAACAGCTTGTGTGTGACTTGGGAACTACATGTGTGCTCTCATCCCTCAGAAACCTGAAGGTTAAACTAACATACTGGAACCTCACGAAAAGCCACCGCTAGACATGACGCTTATATTCTTCATGGAGACATCATCCCAACATGCACCGTGATGAGCGCAGTGAAAAAAAAAAAAAATGAGGGACTCAAGTGCATTAGATCTTCACATGCCAGAAACACACTTCATAGACACATTTATCATGTTAGGTACAGCCAGCACAGTAACAATAAACAACAAACACAAGTGGATGACATCAATAAAGATGAGCCTCTGCAGAGACACATGGACTTCCTGGACACGGGTGGCAAGCTTCCAGTGACAGGAAATCTCATTACGTTAGAGAACGCTCCTCACACACACGGGTCCAGCCACTTGATTTGGTGCTCCCGGTTACAGTGGTGGTAACTTAATTAGTGCTGATAAGTTCTGGAAATAATGAGGTTTGGACTGTCTGAGCGATGGTTCGAGTAGGTTAGAAGGGTCTTGAGAGATGACTTATCTGTTAAAGCTGCCTCTTTAAAGCTTGTATGTCATTAGTTACGTTTAGTGTGTTTGTGTCTTCATGTAAGAGCCATATGACTCTGACTAGAGCTGCACGATTATTCCAAATAAAATAAAATCAAAATCGTGATTTGGCTTAATTTTATTATCAAATCTGCTGTTTTATTAACATTATTATGAATACTATTATATAAATATAAATATTAAAAAAAATACCTATGTGCTCAATGTTTCAGAGGCACTGTGTTCAATTACACGTGAGCAACTCGAGAGTTGGTGTTTTCAGCATCTCAGAGCGTGTCGGTTCACAGTAAATGTTGCTCCACATGAACTCCACCTGCATCTTCTCTGAGTTTGAGTTGCTTTAATGTGCATTTGGAAAAACAAATGCCAAAATCATGCCATTCTAGTAATGAGAAGCACTTATCAAAAATGAGCTGTTAGGGTTATCTTTATTATTAGTTTTTTAATGTTCATTTTTTGTTTTTATAGAGTGAAATATAACAATAGCAATATTTCTTTTATTTTGTTTACATTTTTTGTTAGTAATAATCATCATGCTAATAATAATTGTTTTTATTATTATTTTATACTTATTTTGATATATATACAGCGCCCTCCACTAATATTGGCACCCTTGGTAAATATGAGCAAAGGCGGCTGTGAAAATAAATCTGCATTGTTTATCCTTTTTATCTTTTATTCAAAAAATTCACAAAATTTCAACCTATCATTGAAGTAAAACAATTGAAAGTGGGGTGAAAATCTCATTGTGAAATAAATGCTTTTTCTAGTTCATGTTGGCCACAATTATTGGCACCCAATTATTGCAACGTAATTTTTCCCAGGGTAACAGGTCTGAGTTTTCTCCTATAATGCCTGAAGAGTTTGGAGAACACCTGATAAGAGATCAGAGACCATTCCTTCATCCAGAATCTCTCCAGATCCTTCAGATTCACAGCTCCATGTTAGTACTTCTTCTCTTCAGTTCACCTCACTCATTTTCTACAGGGTTCAGGTCAGAGGACTGGGACAGCTATGGTAAAAAATTCATTTTGTGCTCAGTGACCCATATTTGTGTTTAGTTTTTTGGATTGTTGTCTTGGTGGAAGATCCAACCACGGCCCATTATAAGATTTCTAACAGAGGCAGTCAGGTTTAGATTTTTTATCTGTTGGTATTTGATAGAATCCATGATGCCATGCATCTGAACAAGACGTCCAGGACCTCCGGCAGAAAAACAGGCCAACAACATTAAAGATCCAGCAGTATATTTAACCGTGGGCATGGGGTACTTTTTATCCCTGTTTGTACTAAACTCATCTGGTGGGTTTGCTGCTAAAAAGCTCTTCCTTTTTTTTTTAGTTTCACGTGACCATAGAAGCCAGTGCCATTTGAAGTTCCAGTCGTGTCTGACAACTGAATATGCTGGAGTTTGTTTTTGGATGAGCTAGGAGAATTTTTCTTGAAACCCTCCCGAACAACATGTGGTGATGTAGGGGCTGTTTGATTTTTTTTTTTTTAAGGTTTTCTGACTCCGAGACTCAACTAATCTCTACAGTTCTCCAGCTGTGATCCTTGGAGAGTCTTTAGCCACTCAAACTCTCCTCCTCACCGTGCATTAGGACGATATAGACACATGTCTTCTTCAAGGCAGATTTTTAACATTTTTAGTTGATTGGAACCTCTTAATTATTGCCCTGATGATGAAAATGGGGATTTTCAATGCTTTAACTATTTTCTTACAGCCACTTTCTAATTTGTGATGCTCAGCAATCTTGTTCTGCACATCAGAACTATATTCTTAGGTTTTACTCCTTGTGATGGATGATTAAGGGAAGCTGACATTTGTGTTCCTCATATTTATAATCCTGTGGAACAGAAGTCATGGCTGGACATTTTCATGCTCCTAATCACCCTGGTGTGCTAAAAATGTAAATATGAATGGGAATATACTTCAGAGATATTTTACTCATAAGAATTTCTAGGGGTGCCAATAATTGTGGCCAACATTCATTGGAGAAAAACATTTATTTCATCATGGGATTTTCTCCCCACTTTCAATTGTTTTACTTCAATGATAGGTTAGAATTTTGTGAATTTTTTGAGTGAAAGATCAAATGGATAAACAATGCAGATTTATTTTCAAAGCCGCATTTGCTCATATTTACCAAGGGTGCCAATATTAGTGGAGGGCACTGTATATATATATATATATATATATATATATATATATATATATATATATATATATATTTAGGGCTGTCAAACGATTAATCGCGATTAATTGCATCCAAAATAAAAGTTTTTGTTTACACAATATATGTGTCTTCTGTATATATTTATTTTGTATATGTAAAGACACACACATACAGTATATATTTTGAAAATATTTACATGTATTTAAAAGTTTATATTTATATTCATATAATTTATATTATATAAAAATATATTTAATATATAAATATAACATGTTTTTCTTAAATATATACATGCATGTGTTTGTATTTATATATACATAATAAATATACACAGTATACACACATATATTGTATGGCAAAAACTTTATTTGGGATGGAATGTCCCAGCAGGTGTCTGACTATATATATATATATATATATATATATATATATATATATATATATACATACATACATACATACATACATATATTCAAATTTCTGCTTGTGCAGCTCTACAAACAAGCACATCAAACCTGGAGCTTTTTGAAATTGCATTTTAAATCATATTTGCAATTTTTATAATTTCGCTAAATCATGCAGCTTTTCCATGAAATGAAAGTGGATGGTGACCAGTGGCTATCGAGCTCCAAAAAGCTTGTACACTATATTCCAAGCTTTCTGAAACCACCTGAGAGCTTTGTGATCAACAGACCAAAATTTAAGTCTTTATTCACTGAAAATCATGCTTCAAAAAGCTTGCCAGTTGAGGTCATCATTCACTTTCACTGCATAGAAAAGAGCAGCTTAGACACTCTGGGTTAAGAGTCACATGGGTTTTGAAAACGTGCAGATTTAATGATGCCATTTTCATTTGTAGGTGAGTTCTTGTTTTATTACTCTCTGTGAAAGCAGGCATTCCCAGACGAGTGGGAGTTCATTCACAGAGCACGCAGACATCTGTCAACTCTGATCCTTCGGTTCTATCGACTGGATTGAGAAATGAAGTTCTTTTCTATGACAGACTTTGTGAAATTGAGTGTAAGAAAAAAATTTATAAAAAAAAAGTGTAAGAAACAGGGTTTAAAAAATTAACTAAAACTAAAATCAAACCATCAAAAACCTTTCTATTACTTAAAATAAAGCATCCAACAAAATCACTACAATTTTAAATTTAAAACTATAAATATTAGTGCTGTCAAACGATTAAAAGCAATTAATCGCATCCAAAATAAAAGCTTCTGTTTACATAATATGTGTGTACTGAGTATATTTATTATGTATATGGAAATACACACACTTGCATGTATACATTTCAGAAAAATATGTTATGTTTATATATTAAATATATTTATTTATAATATAAATTATATGCATATAAATATAAACATGTAAATAAATGTAAATATTTTCAAAATATATTCTGTATGTGTGTGTGTATTTATGTATATATAATAAATAGACATAACACATATTATGCAAACAAAAACTGTTATTTTGGAAGCGATTAATCGTTTGACAGCACTAATAAATATACATAAATATAAAAAAGAATTATATAAAATATAAAAATAAAAACTCAAAATATTAATAAAAAGTATAAAAGGATCTCAATAATACTGAAATAACAGTTACAAGAAAGAAACTGAGAAAAACTGTAAAGGACAAAGCATCACTAATGTGATTAAACGCAGCAATCTTTTCCAACAGAAGGTCAGACGAAGAAGAAGATGATACGCAGTAACTCAGAGCAAGCCGTCAGGTGGAAAGTGACAAACATCACGACTCTATTTTCTCCAGAGCTTAAACTGGGTGGAGGCGTGCGAGGCCTTGTCAGCGTGGAAAATGGACAGCGCACTGGACTTCCTTTTCTCTGAAGAATGGCATGTCTTCCGCTGGATGCTGTCGAGACAGGAAGCTCACGCCTGTCCCTCTCCGAGCGGAGCGTGTGCTTACGTGTCGAGGTTTGGACGAATGATAAGTTACTTGATAAGGTACCTGTTCTCTGCATTCAGAATAACGTCTTTATAAAGAATAAAGTTTTCAAAACAATCACCAAAAAGTCTGTGCAATGACTTCCTATTTTTTAGTCTCAGCCTCAGACGTCAAGCCCACGGACTGCTGGCTAAACGTCTGATGCATACGGTACACTTCACTGGAAACACTTCAGGAGTTTCGAAGCCGTCGTCGGATTGGTTAGATTATACAGGATTTCCAGGAGACATGTGTCGCGTTCTTTAACGTTCCGGCTGGAAACAAAGATGCCGTGACGCCAAACCCCCTCACGAAAGAAGCAAGCCGTCGCGTTTACAACTGTGACGACAAGCGCTTGTCAGGATCAACTAAACACTGGATTTTCAAAAGTATGTGAAATATTTAAAGTTCGCGGCACAGAATCTTTAAAATACGTTCGAGAGATTTACACACCGGTCTGTTATTGTGGCGACATTTCCATGCCCCAAAACGTGACGCTGAACGAAACGAACTGAGATTGGTTGTTTGACATGTCGGTCGAACGGCATCATGGGCAGGCCTTGGCCAATGAAAGCTGCCATCTATTCAGCCTGGCTACGCGAGACTACCTATTTTTTGCTGTGCTGGCATTTCAGCCTATGTAATTTTTCAGTCAATCTGAAATGAAATGATTTTATTTGCAAATGTGATGCTCATTAAATGCTTAATTAAATAGCTTTGGATGTTAACAATGTTATCAAAACTAGAAACACTTGTAAACAAAGACTGTTGTTGCATGTTGGTTTGTGGGCAGGTTATGTATGGTGAAGTCAGCAGAAACGCAGTGATTCTGAGAGAGCTTCACAAATCCTCCAGCAGCGTTTGGGTGGAAATCAGATGACAGTGCAGTGGAGGGATAGGAGGAAAGCCATACAGGGCTCTACATCTCAGAAGAGGTTAAAATAATATAAAAATAAAAGAATATATCAGGTTCAACAGGAGTTACGCTCAGTTTGGGACCAGTAAGATTTTTAATGTTTATTTCATCAAATATACAGAAAAAACAAACAGTAATATTTAGAAATATTATTACAATTTAAAATAATGGTTTTCTATTTTAATGTATTTTAAATTGTAATTTATTCCTGTGACCAAAGCTGAATTTTCAGCATCGTTACTCCAGTCTTCAGTGTCACACAATCCTGATTTATCATCAATGTTGGAAACAGTTGTGCAACTTAATATTTCTTTGGAACCTGCGATACTTTTTTTCAGGACCCTTGAATAAAAAATCCTGATGAATTGAAAGTTAAAAAGAACAGCATTTATTCAAAATATAAATCTTTTCTAACAATATTTAGAGAGTCTCTTTACTATCACTTTTTATCCATTTAACACATCCTTACTAAATAAAAGTATTAATTTCCTTCACAAAATTAAAGGGAAAAAAATGACTGGTTTGAACGGTAGCATTTATTGTTACAAAAGATTTTGATTTTAAATAAACGCTGATCTTTTAACTTTCTATTCATCAAAGAATCCTGAAAAGAAAAGCATCACAGTGCCTAATGTTACAGTAGGGACAAGCTGACAATCATTTTCTGTGTAATCAACATTATGACAAATGATGTCGACTGAGCTCAACTTATATTAAACATGAAGCTCTTTTTTTCTGATGCATGACAGCATGAGCAAGACCAGCGGAAGAGGAAGAGAACAGCAGGAGGAGACAGACACGCTTTAAATAGACCACCTGGTGTCGACTGCAGGAAAAAAAGAGATGTGGTGTGAGCAGAGGAAGACACAGACTGAGGAGACTGTTCAGGTGAAGAACAGGAGATGTCGTCCCAGCACTGGAGATGTGACCGATGAAGGAAGTCTGTGTGTGTTTGTACACCTACCGTCTTCAATTTCTTGACGGCATCTTCACAGATGTGCATGCCACGAGACTCCTCGACCTCCACGTGCCCCAGATACTGCAGACACACACAGAGAAACAGTAGTTTAGCTTTGAAACCGTGACTCAGGGTTTCCTGTTCCAACAGGAAGAGGTCACGCAGTCCCATCTATTCCTGCTGGAACTACTACATTGACACTCAATGTGCGGAAACAGCGGCGCCCTCCTCTACCTACGGCAGAGCGCTCTGGTAGAAGACATCACTGCGTCTCGCCCCAAAGACTCCTGGGACTGAGGTCAGACCAAAAGGCGGGCAGCTATTGTACTGACAGGAAGTCCTTCCCCTTCCCCTAGTAAAACACACAGACCTCAGGAGCTACTCTTGTCAGTTTGTGACATCAGCAGAGTCACATATGAGAGCAGCTAGAGAACCACGAGTCATGTGTGCACCTGCTTATTAACCCCGTAAAGCCTGACATATGAATTAAGAGCCTGTAAAGTAGGGTTGTGCCGAAAGACCATAGTATCGTGTATCGACGATAGTCAGAGATATCGCCTGCGGCTGATGCCTCTGACGATAGCAAGACCATTATTATTATCAGGCTAGTAATACCATCTAATTAATATTAAGGCTTATTTGTTCCATCATATTTCTTTTTCCGTGTTTTTACAGTGTTGCACGTTCTAACCAATTGCACACAATTCCGCTGAGTTTATGAATCAGAGATGCAAACAGGTAAGAGGGGAAAAGGTGAGAACGTTGCGCGGATCGGGGGCATGCTCCACACAGAATTTCTTTTAAAGATATTTTCTTTACATGCTCATTTGTAGTTACTTTAAGGTATTTTTTAAATATTTTTTATTACCTTACATGTCCAAAAGTATAATTTTTCACCCCAAAAAAAAAAAAAAAAAAAAATTAACATCTTGTTGCAACATTTTACACAAATCAAGATTGAATACATTTGGTCAAAATCCCATGTTATAAAAGATGAAGTGCTATCCAGGCTATTTAAGACAATACTGGCTGATTAGACGGCAATGCTGACCTAAAATGCAAGATGTTTGCCCTCTCTCTTCACCGTTCCCTCACCTCAGACCTCAAATACATGAAATATTACCCTTTTCAGACATAGATTTTGAATTAAAGAGTAAAGAAAACGTGCCCTAACTACACGCGACGCGATCATACTTGAGACTCACATTTGAATATGATTTTTATGGATAATCAAGGACAGCGAAGCTCATTAAGAAGTTTGATCATTAAGAGGCCTTAGAGATTTGTGTATCAAATATGATACAGTAGGATATATAGGGTCAAATCTATAGTTATGTTGGCATGGACTGCTATAATCTGACTATATGAAATAGTGCTAAAGCATTAGATTAACCAAAAAATGACAGTTCTGTCATGTCGTTTCAAACCGCTATGACTTATGTCTGTGGAACATATAAGGAGATATTTTTACAATCAAAAAAGTAAATGTATATCAAAATAAGTAAATAAAAGGTTATTTTAAGCCACTGACACAAGTCCAGTCATATTACCAACTACATACATGAGTGCATTAATAATGGCTCTTCACGAAGAAGAAACACACTGTCACTTTAAAAAAAAGTGACTATTAGAATAGATCAGAAATTATTTAGATTTATCCAGTGTTCAGATGATTGTGTGATGCTCTGGAGTTTGACATTCATTTAGAGAGCTGGCAAATGAGGTTTTAAGGTTTGGTCTCCATCTGACATGGCTTCTAACCTGGCTCTGAAGCAGTTATTGAGCATGAATGAGAAAAGCAGCTGTCTATAACCACCAGAGCAGCCGTTTTCCATAGTCTGTAATAGAACAGAGCAGTGATTTAGCTGGGAAACGGGCACAGAGTTATTCATAGAGCTGCTCTTCTTCAGCAGTCACCGCTTACATGAGTGTGTCCTCAACACCACCAAACCTGTGCCAACTGCTCATCACATACGTTCATAAATGTGTTAAAACAAAGCCAGGTATCAAAAACTCGATCTTCAGAGTTTAGACTATTTTAGCTAATGATAACTGGCTGTAAGAGTGAAACTAACCAAAAAAATGTGTCTGTTCGAGTGCAAGACGTGAGAGAGAGCTCAATGCAGTATTCACACGCTCCAGATCTCACTTCTTGCACTTGAATACGAAAACGTGCAAACGGCAAACTTTCGTGACGGCGCAACACTGGCCCGATCAGGACAGTAGTTCTGTCAGGATAGTTCGGTCAACTGTCCCGAGCGTCGTTCACGCTGGCCACGGGCCATCCGGCAGTCTGTATTATCAAGCCCTGCATATATTTTGTACAGAATTCATTTTGTTTCGGCAAACATTTTTTGCAAGGCTTTACAATGCACATTCTGAGGTTAGTGTTTATTAGATTTCCATTGAAATTTTTAGTGGCTTGTAAAATGGAGACAAAAATGTCATTAATGTGTGTCGGGGCCTGAGCTCAGAGCTGAGCAATTGCATTTCTTCAGCTTTACCTCCATCTGCTTCTAACACACATCTATTCATCAGAGAAATCAGTGACCAGCCATAGAAAGATGAACTGACTAACACTAGCAATATGCAGAACTACTTATTTTTTCCAACTAATACTTGAATTATGAAGAAAGTCCTGTATAATGGCTATATCATGTCCACCAGACCCTGATCAGACATACTTCATAGGGACATATGGACACTTCATGCAGTCTTTTAATGGTAGAACTCTATATTCAACAAATAGACTAAATAACTATACACTTTTATTGTCTAGAACGCTAACACTTTACTTGAAGCATTTATGTATAATGCATTATAATTATTCATAATGTACATTGTAATGCATTATCTCTTTTCATAAATAACTAATCAAACTCAAAAAGCATACTATTTACAGCTTCCTTGTTATATCTGAAACTGGTTGTTTGTCATGTGTTTCAATGCATTATACTTTCTGATGGAATAGATAAGTATAATGTTTTATATTTCTGGTTACAATTATTCACAAGATCATACAAGGTGCATTATTAGTGCAATAAAATTACTTTTCTAATGCATGTAAAAAGAGCAAAGTGATAGCTAATGATCAAAGACCAAAACAACCAATTTCACTGATGTAATACTCCTTAAAAAGCACCTCATGTAACAAAGCACAAACCATACAAAACACTGACTCACTGTGCACACACACTTCACATACTGAGCTGTATGGAGTATATTTATGATCAGCAGGAGGAGAAATAAGAGCTCAGATGATGCGAGTGAATCTAGGACACAACACAAAACAAACACACACACACACACACACACACACACACACAAAGACACCAACCCGCCACAGGCCACCAATTTACTGTGACCTTACACTATGATACGATAAAGCAGACTAAAAGCACAGAGGCGAATAAGCAGCTCTACAGGAGAAGAGGAGCGCTGATGGTCAGAATGAAGAGGAGTCTTTGGTTTCAGGCTGCTCCCTCTGTGGGATTGTGGGTAAATGTGGTAAATCAGACACACTTCAAAAGCAGGTTAAGGACGGCGCGGGCTGTGCAGAACCACTGAAGATTACAGCCAGCCAACAAAACAAATAAACGCTCTCAACAAGGCTGAGTATCAATTACCTTTTTTTTTTTTTTTTTTTTAACTTATTTGCTTTTTTTGGCATCTCTTTGCAACTTCTATAAAATAACTGAAAACTAAACTTGCTAATCAACCATTCTGACCCATTTCTAGTTTAATAACCTTTGAGACAATTTAAGATTAAACTTTCCTGCTTAATTTAATTGCACAAATAAAATGAACACTGCATGTCTATATAACAAACCCATACAATCTCAAAAAAAAAAATCATGTAATTCAAATTATTTTACTTATCAGGCACACATTAAACAATGACATCCATACATAATATATAAATGACTTTTTTTTTCATATTAAGTTTAAATACATTAGGCCCTATTGCAATTTGTGCTTTTCCCATCTACAATTTTAGGACTTCTTGATTGAAAATATTAAGGTTTTTGTTATACCATTTAAGATATTTTAGATTATTTACAATTTATTTTCAATTCAATTTTTTTTTTGTTGATAAAACTACATTTAAGACATTAACCCCCGGTTTCACAGACAAGGCTTAAGCCTAATCCTAGACTAAAATGTAAATCCGAGCTGTTTCAACAAAGAAACTTGCACTGACTGATCTTAAAATTTATCAGTGCCTTTGTTTTGTCTCAAGATGCACACCAGTGATGTTTTCTTCTAAGCACATTTATAAACATTGCTTAAATGTCCTAATTGAACTATGATCTAATCCTGGCTTAGTCTAAGCCCTGTCCGTGAAACCGGGCCTAAGACTTTTTAAAGACCTGCAGAATCCCTGGTGGCACATTTAGCCCTTTTTTACATTTTTACATAGAGAACCGTGTGTGAGGAGCCAATTCTTAGAAAATGTAAAATACTTTCAGGTTAAAATCATATTTAAAGCAAAGGTCATAGGTGACCTGTAAAGATCGCAGAAGAACACTTACTAACGCTGTGCTTTTGTTATCTTTGTTGAGCTATTCTTGTCACAATGCCTGGTGTCCATATCAAAAACCATATCGAGAATTTTCCAAAATGGGTCACACACACTGTGAGGTTCCTGGCATGGCGTGATCTGTGTCAGAGTCAAGGCACAACAGCAGTCGACAAGTCCCTCAAAGCTCTAGTAATCTCTAGCATTAAGCGCATGAGAATGATTGACAGCTGCAGGTGCCTCAGCAGCACAGGTGTGTGTGTGTGTCCATTACCTTGACGGCGAAGCTGCATTTGGCCCCGCGAACGGCCTCCTCGTCTGTCTGCCACTGGTGCGGCCGGCTGGACTCTGGCACGTAAACGTCTTTCTTTCGCCGGAAACTCTGCCGTAGCTTATTCATCGCTCAACCTCCTCCTGCAGACAGACAGACGGAGACGTTTCAGACAGATCAAACAGACAGACATCTGATTATCTGCTCCACTGATGACTAAAAATTCCAAAACTTTTGGTAAAAGTCAAACAATAAATAAAGATTACTTCACAGACATAGTATCAAAACTTCAGAAGTCAATACCAGCACCAGTATAGCGCTCAGATACCATATAGAGACGGTTAAAAACACTGGCATCGCTACTTCAAATTTTTACTTGATACTGAATTGTGGTCAACTGATATTTTGGAGAGAAAGTTGGGTAATATAATATTCACTAAATTAGAAATAGATCATTTGAAAATGAATCAATAGGACAAAAAACAGCAACATAAACAGATTATCCTTAAAGTGATAATTCACCCAAAAATGAACATTTTACTCACACTGTCCCAAACCTGTAAGATTTTGAAGAATGTTGGTAACCAAAAAGTTGACGGTAGCCATTGACTTCCATAGTATTTTTATCTACACAATGGACATCAATGGCTACCATCAGCTGTTTTGTTACCAACATACACAACATTCTTTAAAATATATATATATATTTTTTTGTGTTCAACAGCTGAAAGAAATTCACACGGGTTTGGAACAACATGAGGTTAAGTACATAATTTTTTTTTTTGTTGAATAAAGAATTGAATAAAAAGGAAGTAAATACTGTAAATCACACAAACAGTACATGCGTTTGTATGCAAGCTTCAAATGCAGAGGATCTAACGGCTGGATTCGTGTATCGGCGTCCTCAGCGCTGTCAAATAAGTCCCACAGCCAAAAAAAAAAAAAAAAAACTACGCTTTGTATAGAAGTAGCTGTTCTTCTGAGACGACTACTAGAAGTGTTCACAGTAGCAGTGTAGAAGGAAGGAGTTTTACGTTTCTCTGTCTACTTATCATACACAATAATTCTCTCGCTAACACAAAAGTGAACAAGATCCGTGCGGCGTACACTCCTGAATGCACCAGCACACACACACACACACACGTGGAATCACGCAGCGCTGAGTCACATCAGAGACACTGCAGTCAGTCAGTCACCTGCAGAGCCAGACAGCAGACAGATTCACACACAGCACAAGTTTCAGAGAGAGCAGCACAGAAACAGGCTGAAGATTCATTGCCTTTTACACTCCACAGAAGCTCAGATTTCAACAGCATAACGTGACGCCCATTTGAATGAGCCAGGAGAGACGCATAACCACACACACACACACACACACACAGGCAGTGAGAAACAGCTTGTCTCGAAAAGAGGAAAACACAATAGCACATTAGCATGAGAAGCCAGTGCCGGGCCCAGCTTGTGTGTGATGTGTGAGTGACAGAAACAAAAACCACACACACACACACACACACACACACAGGTTTGCAACTGTAACCAAACATAATTACCCACATGCCATATAAGATTAATAGAATTATTTTATTCAGCAAGGTTGCATAAATTGATCAAAATCGACATTAAATATATTTATTTTAAATAAATGCTGCAGATTCCTACTCCTCAAAGAACCATGAAAAAAAATGTATCATGTTTTCAACAAAACATATTTGGCAGCACAACTGTTTTCAACATTGCAAATAGTAAAAAACGTTTCTTTAGCTGCAAATTAGCATGATTTCTGAAGGATCATGTGACACTGAAGACTGGAGTAATGATGCTGAAAATTCAGCTTTAAATCACAGTGAATAAATTACATTTTAAAATATGTTACAATAGAAAAATGTTATTTTAAATTGTAATAATATTTCACTATTTTTACTGTATTTGTAACTAAACAAACACAGTCTTGGTGAGCAGAAGAGAAGTCTTTCAAAAACTGACTGCAGATTTTGAACGGTATTGTATATAAACCTTGACTCTTCGTGAGCAGCAGTTCCTCTTTCGTCACACAGATATTCTTTCCCAGTCTGAAAATGCAGAGTAGCAGAAGAAAATGCCGAGGAAAAAATGTTAATAAGCAGAAAAGCTTAGCGCGCGTGTGTGGGGGACATCAAACGGCCGGACCGGTGCCAATGAGTTCATCTACTGTCAGAGGACAGAAACTGTGAGAAACAGAGGAAGAGGAGAGAGAGAGAATCCTTCATAAAGCTGGAGTTCGGCAGCTTTCCTCCGCCCGTCTGTATTTAGGTCAGAGTGACTGCAGGCCGCGGGTGAAGCTCTGTCACTGAAAAACACCACTCCACAGATTTCTGCCACCACTCATCTCTGAAATCTCCTCTCTGCTGACATAACTCTCTCCGTTCCGTATCTCTGGAGGTCACAGGGTCGCTGGACTGCTGCTCCTGCCGCAATTGGTGGGCTGAGTAACTGGCCACAGTTTATGCAAACGTCACAGCTGGGTTGTGATGCCAGTATAAGTCATGCGAATTTGATAAGGAATCAGTTTTCTTGCAGCTAAAAAACTTCCAGCAGAGGAAAGCATCAGCAGCAGAAGCACATAATGAGTCACATAAACAAGATTGAATAAATCAAACGCCCTCAAAATGTTGACAGTTTTTGAAACTGTTTTCCACACATTAATGGATAATCTGTATTCAGCCCAACACTAACGACTGACTGCCTGTACATTGTTTCTGCATATGAAATCTCTTTTATTTCTCCCAAATTATGTTTCTTCTCTTTTAATTCTCTTTTTTTCTATTTTAATGGTTGAAATTAATTTTAGCAATCAAACATTTATTCAAAATGATTGAAATCATGAATCCTATACAATTTGACAGTTTATTAAAAGTTTAACAAAGATGTAATTTTGAAGGCCCTATGTTATCGGTTTCATTTTTCACAAAATTGTTCTCAGTTTTTTGTCTGGATTCCATTCGAATGGGTTAATTCAATTTTCATAATTAAAAGCATGTCTAATCAATTGAACTGATATTGTATACACTTTTTTTCTTACAGTAATAGGGCCCTATGTCTTTTTTTCAGAAATTCCGTATTGTTTGTTTTCATTTTTCTGAATTTATGATTTAACTAGGGATGTAACGATTAACCGCGAGCCGGTAGAAAATCGATTCAAATATGTGACGATTCAAATCGGTTGAGATGCTAAACAAATCGCGATTCAATTGGGGGTAGGAGTTTATATGAATGTACGTACTTACTCTCTTTAGAAAAGTTTAGCTGGTATTTTTTTCTTTTCATCTTGCCTCTGTATAATGCATATTAAAGTTCATAAGTGCAGCACTGCTTTGTTTCAGTGTTAATTTCGTCAACGAAGACGACGACGAAAAATATTCGACAACAAACCTTTTTTCTGTGACTAAAAGGAGACGTTGACGAGCTAAAACTAATATCTGATGATAAAAACTATGACGAAATTTATGCAGCGTCTTCCTTAAGACGAGACGGGACTAAAATGTTATTTGAGGACTACCGGATATTCAAAATACATCCTATAGGCTAAGTTAACTGTCTTGTCTTTCAAAATGTGCGTCCCTGTCATTGGATTACAATCAGATGAAGGGCGTTTGCATATCTAGTCTCAGTATGGCAGCCGCAGCGGACAGATAGGCTACCAAAACGCAAACTAGCGATCTGAAACAATGGCCTCAGCACCCGAAGGGTTAGGGATAGGGTGTCCAGACGTCCGGTTTTTTCCCGGGAGTCACAATTCGAGCAGATTAATTTAAAGTTAGTGAAGGCGCGATAGGCGGTATCGCGCTGATAGAAGTGCTCTCTCGCGCGCACGCTCCACTTCTTCAGTTCTCATACAGCGCGATCAGTTGTGCTCAAATACACACACAGCAGTCCAAATGTCTATGGTGTAGAGTATCTCACGTAAATACAGTCGGTTATGGCTTAAGTGAACGTAAACAGGTGGGTGAAAACTGAATGTGGTGTCAGTATTACATGCATGCCTTCCGTCTTAAAGGGACAGCATTCCCAATTAAATACATATCTATAATACATATACAAAATTTATTTCAGTTTTTCCAAATTCAATCCTTGATTCAAATTTCTCATAAGCTTAATTGATTTGGTCTAAAGAGAGAAGAATTAATGACTATTTTTGTTTGAAGACTACATATAAAATAGCTACCAAAATAAATGTTGGTAACTGCAGTTTGACTAAAAGTAATGACTAAAAGTTGACGAAAATGCAATGACTTTTCGTCGACTAAAACTATGAAAGACTCAAATGACTAAAATGTGACTAAGACTATTAAGCATTTTCGTCTCAAGATAAAGACTAAGACTAAATCAAAAATGCCTGCCAAAATTAACACTGCTTTGTTTCCAGCGGAAACCAAGGAAACGCTTAAAGCGCCACCTGCTGGCAGAGAGTGAACCTGCGTCTCATTCAGCTCGTCTGCTGTTTCTGTTTCATGCACATATTTTTTTATGTATAGTTTCACAAAACTGAAGTCAAAGCATTCTATTTTTGCTTCAGATTTCGAAATTATACAATCTAATTTAGATTAAAAACTGCTCATGTTGCATGTATGATCGTGATTAAAATGCAGTGGTTGCCTCTAATTTGAAATGGAAAGAGCACAGACAAAGCCTTATTTTGTTTATATGAAGAGATTTCTTTTATTATGTGTTATTTATTTGATTTGGGGCTCGTTTTAAAATTTCAATTTAGTTTTGTTATTTACATTTACATTATATTTACATTTTGTTATTTAGCAGACGCTTTTATCCAAAGCAATAGAAGCAATCAAAACCAACAAAAGAGCAATAATAAGCAAGTGCTATAGTAGTATATTATTATAGTGTTATATTTCAATTTCACAAAGAAACTTGCTGCATCTTGTCCAAGCAATAATAAAAGGACACATTTAATTTATTATTTGTCTTAAATCTCATTTTGTTAAAAAAAAAATCGTGAATCGAATCGTGAGTTGAGTGAATCGTTACATCCCTAGATTTAACACAAATTTACTATCATAACAGTGGTAACTGAATGAAGGCAAAAAAAAAATCATTCATATTTTTCTTTTTTTAATGTAATAATCATATAAAAATGAATATTATTAAAGGTTATTATTATTTTGGAAAGTACATTCTACTAAACAATATTAATACATTTTTCTTTTATTTTGGCATGTTGTAGTAAAGAGCTTCAAGTTTGTGTGTATCTGACGGTAGTTTTTCCCAAATGAATTGGTGAAACACTGGTGAAGTGACTCTCAGAGCAGCTCTGGAGATGAAGTTCATGTGTTCTTGTGTTCACTGAGTGAGACACAGACGAGCGTCATGCGAGCTTTTGCGTCTTTTTGCGGTGTATATTCACAGACATTAGTCCATATCATGATTTGATTAAGCCTACAGCCCAACTTTTGATTTATTCATCCAAAATTTGCCAAACTCCATGACAGAATCATGATTACACAATTTCTTCTGTTTTTCATGTTTTTTAATGTAATGATTATTAGAATGACTAATAAACTATTCAGGTGATTAGTACAACCATTTCCTCGTATGCTTCTTTTACATTTCTTGGTCTGTTGAGTTCTCTCACCAGACACAAGCTCTCTCTTCGGTGCCTGTAGCGAATCGATGCATCACACTGGATGATGACTGAAGCTGCATCAGGCTCTCTTGAACATTATGACAGACTTCCTGTTGCTTTGCCACTGCAACCAGTTGTCAGTGAATTGTCTTTTTTTACTCGTTTCATGTCTCTCTGTGCAGTGTGTGGGAGAGTGAGGCTGGTGTCAAGGGGGTGAAATAAAAGCCAATGAAAGAGAAAGAGAGCGTGAGAGCTGGTGGGAAACAGAAACACACAGCACACCGAGTCATGTGAGGAGGCTTAACTTCACAGCACAGCCACTAACAACCTTCACACATTTCAGCTCTAACTGCCGTTAAATTGACGGATTTATTTATTTAAAAGCTACATCTGTTGTTCACAAGTTTCATTCATTCACACACCATTATCAATATGCTCTTACAACTCTGAAGTACAATTAGAAATGACATTTACACAACAGCCCTGGAAATACAGTAGGCTAAAAGTAAAAAAATAAAAAAAATAATAATATTAACAATAAATACACTGCACAATTTAAAATCCAGGCATTTCAGAAAGAAAGAAAAGAATGATTCATATTTTAAATTGGGGAAATAGATTTGAGTTCTGAAACTTGCAGTATTGTTATTGTAGAGCAACCTCATGTGTAAATATTATCATTCTGTTTGATTTCATGAGCCCTTTCAATTGTTTTATGAAGTTTTATGAATTCATTTGATCACCACAGGTTGATCACCACAGGAAAACTGTATAGAAAATAAAAAACAGAATCCATTAATGATAAAGCAGAAATCACAGATTTTGTACAAAATAAAAAACAAAATAAAAAAATAAAACGGAGCTAAGAAAAAAAATTAATCAGATTTCCCTATTACATTCAATTTAAAATTTAAATATTAAACTGTTAAAGTGTAATGAATTTAAATTGATTAGGCATAATTTTTGATTAATAAAATGTCATTTAACCAATCCAACTTATTCTTTGCGTAAAAATGGGCAAGCCCATTTGTAAATTTTATGGGTCTTGCTTCCAGCTATTTTTAGCTGTACAAAACCGCAAGTTTTGCTGCTTAATACTGAAAATCGGTGTGTCTTACCATATTATTTTATGAGCACGCTGGTTTGTAATGCTAACAGATTTACCGTTTACTGCACGTTGTTATTCTTCTCGTTATTTCCCTGTAGCGGCTAATGAACCGGAAGTCTGGACCATAGGCTTACTTCCTCGTTTAGGAATAAGGTGGATACAACTAGGGTTGGGCCAACAGACGATGCCATCGTCCATCACCGATGGCTGATAGACATTGCGATGTTGAGCCGAGTTAACCAAAGAGTTATCCATTGCTCACACTTGCTTGTTTTAAGTTAAGTGTCAAAAGACATATGAAGGTGTCCATGAAGTAAATAAATGAGTAAGTGAATAAAATAGAAGGACTGACTTAATGAATGAGTGAGTAAACCGTGTGAGTGAATGAAGGACTGACGGACAAGCCTCTCTCAGCCTGTTGTCTCTCTGTGTGTGTGTTAATGAGGCCATTAGTGCAGTAGAAGAGCACTGAGCTGAGCTCTGGCTGCCTCAGTCACGCGGCTCACAGAGCACACATGAGCGCTGGCCTCCGAGAGAACCTATTTAAATCATCTCTCCAGGAACGGAAAACACTTATTAATTCCTGCAAAAGGAACCTGGAGAGGAAGACAAAAGCGCTTTCAGACAGACAGAGAGAGAGAGAGACGCTATCAGAAAAGCTCTCATTCCACACAACAACACGTGGCTCTGCTCCATGTTAGACGCCTCATGAATGAAAACTCTCTAAGATATGCACTTAAGCTGGAAAAAGCCATTTAAGGCATCATGGACCACTTATGTAACGATGGAAAAAATCTTTACGTGAAGCCTGAAATACTGAGAAGTTACTATCAATCAGACAGCACTGATTAGAGACAACCATAAATAAGGCTGATCTCTCCAAAAGAATAAGACTGTGGCTCTGTACTGAAACTTGGCTCGCTTTGTTTGAAGATCTTGACCAGCCCGACACAGCAACACCGACTCAACCAAAGCCATGCTTTAGGGGCGGGGCTACATGTTTTTCCAACCAATGAATGTTTAACACTTTTTATTAAAGGGGTCATCAGATGTCCATTTCCCACAAGTTAAAATGATTCTTTAGGGTCTTAATGAAAAGTCTATAACATACTTTGGTTAAAATTTCTCAATGGTAGTGTAAAACACCCTTTTCACCCTGTCAAAAACAGCTCTGTTCACAGAGAGCCATTTCGGTGCATGTCCCTTTAAATGCTAATGAGATCTGCTCACCTCGCCCCTCTCTTCCGTGAGGTGACGAACCTTTCTCTGAGAGACTCTTAACTTTAGCCGCATTCATCGTGAAACTTGCTAACTAGCACGTTATTAGGAAAGGCGATTCGCAAAGATTCATTAAAAAAAAACTTATACTCGCTTCTTCTGTAGGTGAGGCTGGATCAGGAATGATTTGTGCGAACATAGATGCATTTAGGCAGATCGGGGGTGCATTACCTTCAAAAACAAACCCTAACCTCTGCGTCTTCAGCGGCTCAGATGTCGGGAGTAAATGATGACTGTTATGTTCATTATTACATCCAACAACAGACCACCTCAATCGCTTAGGAGACATTCTGGTCTACACGGCGTCGAAACAATGGCGGACTGCAGTTCACTCAGGGCGGGTCTAAGGTAAAATGGCCGTGTCAATCAACAATCGTGGGAGTGGCCTGGGTCTGTGTGACGTAACTCTGCCAAGAATCTGAGAACGGCTTGATCTGAGAAAGGGGTTATGATTTACGGGGATTTAAAAAAAAAAAAGCACTGGGTGGATTTTTATCATTATAGGGTGGTTGTGTGTACACACCGCCAACACACATTTAAGTTCAAACAACACGTAAAAGTGAATTTTGCATCCGATGACCCCTTTAATAAAAATAATAATGGTAACACTTTACAGTAAGGTTCCATTTGCTAACGTTAGTTAACTACAATAGTTAACGTAAATTAACAATGGAAAATAATTCTAAAGCATTTATTAATCTTAGTTAATGTAGATTCCATGATTTACTAATACATTATTAAAATCAAATGTTGCATTTATTAATGTTATTTAATGAACATGGGGAAACATGGACTAACAATGAACAGTTGTATTTTTATTAATTAACTTTAACAAAGATGAATAAATACTGCGACAATGCATTGCTCATTGTTAGTTAATACATAAAATGTAGTTAGCAAATGAAACCTTACTGTAAAGTAATAATAATAACAACAATAATACTATGACCATTTTCTTTCATGTTTTTATTTTAACATTAAACCTCTGTTGCGCTGCACAAAAATAAAAGGAATTGCTCTTTTTTTTATTTGACTACATTTTAAAGATTAAACTCAATGTTTTTGGCCTCCTTTTTTGCTTAGCACCATGTTTGGATAATAAATTTGTATTAAATCATAAATACAGAAAAACAACATTTCATGTTGTTAAATCATACAAGTTTCATGATTTCAATTATTTAGACAAGCTTTACTAAAATAAAATTACTAAAATTTTATTTAACCATGATTAAAACAGAAAAACTGAAATGCAAAGGGGGAAAAATGGATTTGGGGGGGGGGGGATTTTATAGGGCCCTAAACAAGGACACTATAAAATAAAGTGTTAACAAAAGTACTACAGCACAAGCTAAAACTAAAACTTTTCATTATTATTATTAAGGGTTTTTTTCTTTCTTTTTTTAATGCAAAGTAATGAGGTCATGAGATGCTTATTGCTGCATAATGCCTGAGTCAATGACTGTAGTGAGGCAATGATCTTACACAACAGGACACAGTTAAACGGGAAGTGAAAAAGGGCTGGGAAGGAAGGGAACCCTCTTCTGGATCTACAATGTTGTGTAACTGCTGGTTCATTTCTTTCCCAGCCGTGACAAACAGCCAGTTTTAGAAACAGCCGATTACAGCCAAGCAAAGCAAATCTATTGAAACGCACGGAGCGCTGCACAGAAGAGCAGCCAGAACAGAGGACAGAACCATAACCTTCACTAGAAATATCACAGCCATTTACAAAACACTCAAAACAGAAAAAAAAATCTTTATAATATTGCCAGCTCATATTAGCGGCAATATTTGAAAAAATATTTTCATCTCATCACATTCAGACCACACAGAAAGTCACTGACAAGTCTTACACATAACATATCAGTCAAGGCTAATCAGTTCAGTAAATCATATCTGCTTGTTTGTTTTTGATCCAATAAAGTAATAAAACAATTGAACAAACCACTAACAAACTGCTACTGCTGCCACAATATTTGGTCTGGTCTATGAAATAAGTTCTTATTTTTCTTTTCCAAACTGTGGTAATCAAATTAATTTCTAAAACATTATTATTATTATTAATATTACTACTACATTTAGAAGTTTTATTTAATTTAATGAGTAATTTTAAGCTCTTTTAAGCACTTTTCTATTGCCTGCAGCCATAGCGACAGCGACTACAGTAAATATCAAGGTAAATATCAAAGTTGGCATTGTCCATACCACAGAAAGGCTCGTCATAGTTGACATGATGTTATGTAATAAACAAGTGCGACGGAGGCCTGAGTTTATCCATCAGGTCTGACTGAACTGACAGCTCTTTTGTTTCTGTGTGTGTAGGGCATCTGGGTACAACACAGACCACAAAACTGATGGGATCAGCTCTGTTGTCAGACAGAGATCTCATCCAAAGCCTTCAGAAGACACGCTGCTCATATCATCATCTCTGTGAGTAACCAAAACCCACATTAACACACACACACAGAAGAGCAGTGTACATGCAGGCCTGACACACTAGCTTTCCAAACTCTGTCTCAAAATACAGGTGTGAAACTAAAAAAAACTGAAGTGTCCTAAAAATTCAGATGTGGCTGTCCTCATCGCTTATAATCAAACTGTTCCCCCTTTTACACCTGTGTGTTTTCCAGAAAGCAGATAATGTGACACACCCTGCTCAGTAAACAGAGAACCTCAACTTTCGGTTCCAACAACTGAGGTAAATGTAAGGGTAAGAAAACTGAAAAACACAGAAATGCATTACAGGAAACAGAACGTGAGGCAGGTCTATTGCTCTTATATTGACTTGAAGCACAAATCCATTTCGACATATCAAATGTTATGGTTATTATGTCAAAGATCGCAATTTCACGTTCAGTCCCTCATTTTAATATGGTGTGGGATTAAAAGCATGAAAAATACAACTTTTATTTAGGCTTAATTATGAGGGGGTTATAAACAGCAAATTTTATACAAAAAGTGAGCAAAGAGCACTCTCTTTTTAAAAACAATCTGTCTATACTGCAAAATTAATCTCATATTTACATTGTGTTTATAATTTGTTGGTTATAGCGAAACAATTCATAATCAAGAATTGAGCAGGTACTTGGGACTACCATCCTGCGGAAAGGCTGGTATCGTTACAAATTTCGAATTGAAGTATCAGTTTAGTGCCAACGTACCTGTACTTTAGATAACACTACTAGGTGGTGATCTGCACTACGACTGTAAAGTGCCATTACACTAAAGTTTCCACAGTGGCTCCTGGATTCAGCAAATATCTCAAGAAAATACACATAACTGACTGAACTTACTCCAGCACTAGTTTTTTGTACCAGCACGGGTAAGAAGTAAGTTTTGGTTAAAAATGAGAGTTTGGGGTCTATATGATATGTTAACCCTGCTTTCTGCAATAACCCCTGGTATTGATGCATTTTAGTCAAATGGATCACATGTGGAAAACACTAAACGCTGGTGTAAATTAGAACTGAATATCACCAACACAGTCATGATACAGAGGCCATGATTCATATTGCGACATACTGAACTCAGTTTATCCTAAACCACCAAACAAGATGAAACACTGTCACTCACATGCAGCAAAACCAAACAATATCACCACAAACCAAGAAAAAAAAAAAAAAAAAAAAAAATCAAAGTAGACACATTAAAGAAGCAACATACAAAGTCAATCTCCATACAAGCAAAAACATTAACTCTTCATTTCTAAACTGATTTAAAAAAAAATTTTTTTTTTTAAATATACACATTTAAATAGTGGCTGTCTTAAAAACAAAACGCCCCTCTCTACAGTTTATTTTTCTGGCTGACTAATGAGTTTAAGGTTACCGAATATGTTTTCTGAGGTAAATGAGATGTTACATGAATTGTTTACAAGCTGTTATATTGATGTCTTTGTGCGGCTGAAACACTGATTGAACGATTACATGAGACAGGATACTGATTGTAAAGTTGTACTCTTTCTTTTAACTTACCTTCGGATGTTTAGTCATGTTTATTTTGTGCTGTAACTGGTATTAAAGCGGAAGAGATGACCAGTTCGTGCACCACGCGCTGCCGCTTCTCTTGCACTGAGGCGCTACAGCGATCTGTCACTCCACATTAAACAGCGCCAAAATGGCATTTGTTGTTTGAATACTGCGATACAATGGACATAAATTGAAATCTGAGACTTTGTTTCATATTTAAAGTACCAACGCACAATGCTTATTAGGATTTATTGGATGGGAGGTGCGCTTCAATGTTCCATCCATTAACTGAAAAGTGAAAACAGGCTAGACTAATCGATTCTTGGGATTTAAGAATTGATATCGATTAAAATCAAGATATTGATATTTTTTACCCAGCCCTAATATTTCATATTTCATAGATACATCTACACTGCTCAAATAAATTAAAGGAACACTTTTTAATCAGAGTATAGCATCAAGTCAATTAAAATTCTGGGATATTGATCTGGTCAGTTAAGTAGCAGAGGGGGTTGTTAATCAGTTTCAGCTGCTTTGGTGTTAATGAAATTAACAACAGGAGCACTAGATGGGCAACAATGAGACGACCCCCAAAACAGGAATGGTTTTACAGGTAGAGGCCACTGACATTTTTTTTCCCTACTCATCTTTTCTGACTGTTTTTCACTAGTTTTGCATTTGGCTAGGGTCACTGTCACTACTGGTAGCATCGATACCTGGACCCTACAGAGGTTGCACAGTCAGTCCAACTCCTCCAGGGTGGCACATCAATACGTGTCATTGCCAGAAGGTTTGCTGTGTCTCCCAGCACAGTCTCAAGAGCATGGAAGAGATTCCAGGAGACAGGCAGTTACTCTAGGAGAGCTAGATAGGGCCATAGAGGTCCTTAACTCATCAGCAGGACGGTATCTGCTCCTTTGTGCAAGGAAGAACAGGATGAGCACTGCCAGAGCCCTACAAAGCCAACCATCAGCAGGCCACTGGTGTGAATGTCTTTGACCAGAACAATCAGAAACAGACTTCATGAGGTGGCCTGAGGGCCCAATGTCCTCTAGTGGGCCCTGTGCTCCCTGCCCGGCACGTGGGCTCGACTGGCATTTGCCATTGAACACCAGAATTGGCAGGTCCACCACTGGTGCCCTGTGCTTTGCACAGATGAGAGCAGGTTCACCTGAACACATGCTGACAAAGACGTGAAAGGGTCTGGAGAAGCCGTGGAGAACGTTATGCTGCCTGTAACATCGTTCAGCCTGACCGGTTTGGTGGTGGGTCAGTGATGGTCTGGGGGAAGCATATCAGTAGAGGGACGCACAGACCTCTACAGGCTAGACAATGGCACCTGACTGACATTAGGAATCGGATGAAATCCTTGGACCCATTGTCGGACCCACACGCTGGTGCAGTGTTTCCTGGGTTCCTCCTGGTGCACGACAATGCCTGGCCTCATGTGGCGGGCATGCAGGCAGGATTCCTGGAGGATGAAGGAATGACCATTGAATGGCCCCTATGCTCGCCTGACATAAATCCAATAGAACACCTCTGGGACATTATGTTTCACTCCATCCGACACCACCAGGTTGCCCCTCAGACTGTCCAGGAGCTTAGTGATCCCCTGGTCCAGATCTGGGAGGAAATACCCCAGGACACCATCCATCGTCTCATTTGGAGCATGCCCCGATGTTGTCAGGCATGTATACAAGTACATGGGGGCCATACAAACTACTGAGTACTATTCTGAGTTGCTGCAATGAAATTTCAGCAAAATGGACTAGCCATTTTGGCTATGGACTAACTTTGATTTTCGGGGTATCTTTGAATTCAGCCCTCTGTAGGTTGATCATTTTAATTTCCATCAAACGATGTGGCATCCTTTCATTCCTAACACATTACCCAGTCCATATCAGTATAGATATCCAGCATGATATTTTTCCCCATTGAGATCTGATGTGTTTTCAAAGTGTTCCTTTAATTTTTTTGAGCAGTGTATTTCAGAGACAGTTTGAGGTGTTTTGGCACTATTTAAATTTTTGGTGAAAACGAGGCCGCCAAAACTGAAGTGCTGCCAGTCATGACCAAAGTCTTATCCAAGATCTAAATCAAACAGTCTAAAAAGATGAATGTAATACTAGAAATTACCAGATGAGCTATTAATTGTCCAAAAGTGAATGACTCCTGGAGTTCAGATATGCCTCTGATGGGGGCATCTTCACCCTGAAAAACTCCATACCAGCATGGAGAAAGAAAAGGTGCAAGTGAAAGAGCAGGAGGGATGGACAAAAAAGGGAGAGAGAGAGAGAATCAGTGGGGGATCTGAGCATGGTTAATTCCTTTAATGACTCTGACAAATGCAAAGAAACTAACTGACACTTCATGTTAACAAACTGTGCGTCTGTGTGCAGTCACCGCTGCATGAGACAGAATCAAACATGGACAGGTGCAGAGGCAGATCTCTCCAGTGCCGTCGGTCTCACGCTGGAATAACGCTCTGTAAGCTGCTGAGACTGATCACTGAGCTTTGGCTGGCAACCAAAACCCGCTGCGGTGCCTCCTGACACAACATTACCGGACATCAATATGTGTGAAAGAAAGTGCAGTATTACATAGATGTTATATTTCGAATGCTGAACATTCAATGGATGTCAACAACAGATTGCCAAATGCCTAAAAGAAACTAGTTCTAGATTATTCTGGAATCAGATTGTGGCTCACTGAACCAAAACTGGATAAAAATGTGAGGTGCCTAAAAATTCCTACCTCATATTAGAGAAAAACCCATTCATAAGTTAAAGAAAACACAAATATGAAAAGCTTGAGTCTCCATCAGGCAAGTAAAATAACAGCGCAGGTTGCAAGGTGGTTTAGAATTCAATTATCTACATTAAATAATTCCCGAGCAAACAATATTAATGGCAGCAGCAGTTCAGTCCAGTCTCTTCTCTCACGAAACTCAAGAAACATTTATTATTATCACTGTTGAAACATGCGCCGTTTCATATTTTTGTGGAAACCGTGGTATATTTTAGGATTATCTGATGAATAGAAAGTGCAAAAGAACGACATTTATTTGAAAGAGATTTTTTTAATCATATAAATGCATTTGCTGTCACTTTTGATCAATTTAATGAGTTTTTTATGAAATTAAAAGTATTTTGCTGTGGGAACTGGGAGATTTAGCTGGTTTTGCCATCGAGTACTCTGCTTGACTTATCTGCTTCATTGTAAGGATGAAAAGTGCACTTCACAGATCACCGCTAACAGTATTGGAGTCTCTACTGGAGACAGTCCAGATACTTGACCACTGTGTGTTCACCATCATCAATGACCACTGTGAAGTATACGGTACCACAGATAAGCCATTTATGAGAGCAGAGCAGAAACGCACACAAAGGCACCACCATTTGCATAGCTGAAGGAAAGTAAGCACGTGTTTATGGCTCTGTCAGGGTTCAGTGTTATCTGTGAAGGGCAGGTCTGCATACCTTCACTTGACAAAGCCCTCGGACAGACACCAAGAGTCCTCAGGACGACAAATAATAGAAAGTTGACTCTGATATCTAATGTAATCAAGGATTTGCAGTCTTGTTCTACAACTCAATTTGAATGTAATATGCTTTTTCTGCTCATCTTGAGCAGAAAACATGAGATATGTACAGTTTCATTAAAACCATGTAATATGTAAATATTTGGTATAGAAATGCAAAGTTTGAAGCACAAGGCCGCAGGACATTCCTGCTTAAAGAAGCAAAACACTGTAGTTAATAAGTGACGTACTGGAACGACTGGCCTAATGTGTTTGTATGAGAGAAAGAGTACAGTGAAATTCATCACATTTAAAACATGCACAAGCCTATCCAGTCTCTGCCAGTTCCTCAATGCCGACAGGAAAGACATTCATGAAGAGAGTCAGAGAGAAGGAAACAGGAAGAGGAAGCGTTTGGGATAGAAAGCACGCAGCCTGAAGCAGTCTCAGGATGATAATGGAGACGGAGTACACTTATAAGCACATTTATTCATGTACACTTCCCTGGAAGAGAGACACAGTCTGCTGCTGTGAGAAAGACATGAGTCTATCACATACACTAGTGTACGGGTTTCTTCCTAACAAAGTCGACCATGTATGCACGTATCCATAATGGCCTGATGATATATTAAATTATTTCCAACATGACTTTAGACTCTGAATTTAGGTTGATCCATACAGTAACACTGCTGTACTCTGGTGTTGGTGAGGTGTGATGGAAGTGTTCCTGCACACTCTCTGTGTCAGCAGATTAGGGTCTAGATCACAGTAGAGCTGTGTGAAATATTTTTCAGAGATTTTGTTGATACAGATTATTGGACAGTGTTTAGCTGAGTGTGCTTTTGTGCTGGTATCTTGGCTGGTTTAGGCCTGTCGTGGACAGCTGATATACTACTTTTGATATACTCATACAAAATTTTGCCAAATTATATGACATTCTTTGTTGTGCACTAGTTCCATTTTTATGAATGGATTTTGCGATTCTGTCCGTGTTTTCCACATCAGGAAAATCATAGGGCAATACATACTATTACACTGCAATTAACTGATTTTCAATTAATGCTATGAGATTTTTCTATAAAAAATTGTAAACTCTAATATGAAATAATAATAATAATAATAATAATAATAATAAAATCTAAATGCACTTGAAAGTATGTAGTTAATGAAACAAATCAAAACTGTCAGAGCCATATTCAGTATTCTCAAAAATCTAACCAAACACTCTGACTGATCCCCATTCCTTAAAGAACATACGTAGAAAAAAAAATAATCACTGCTAAATTGCGCTCAATGACCCTGTTTCCTCACTCCTGATACTTTAAAAAGCTGACACAGACAAAAGCTGACATGTTCAGGAATCATGGCTTAAACACACATACAAACTCATAAATGAGACATAACTGACACAATTCAAGTTTTCTGGTTTCATCAGATGATGGAATCTTCCTTTAAATTAATAATGAGTATCTCACATGACCCTGGGGCAACAGCAGCTGAGATTTAATACGACTGAATCATATCACAGCCATTCACACATACGGTTGAAACTCCCTAATGTCTGGAAATAGAAAAATGCTGTTAAGTTTATATCAGTATGTGTGAAAGAGTCACATGAGTCTAATGTTCTTACAGTCTCGTACAATTTTCTTACATCCTCGTTGTGTTGACATCAATAGTGCAAGTTATCATCACCAACTACTACATGATACAACACACATCACTCAAGAAACAATAAGAGAACTGAAGCTACACAAAACAAACAAAAACATCACATATTTAAACCCAAAGAAGAATATTGTTAGAAAAAGAACTGCAGTAAAAATATACCACAGCCCTAGTTTAAAAAGGTTACATGGATGCTCAGTTCAACACATCACGATTCCATGTGGTGACAATGAAAAATGAAAAAATGCAAGGGATCTGAATGCTTTTAAGTGGCACCAATAAAAAAAACCTCTTAAGTAACGCCAGATGAATTTTAGTTTCTGTGTTGCCAATCACTTTCATATTAAAAACTTCAAAATGCCATTATATAAATAGCCAACACCCTTCACTGTACAGTGGAAGCGCCACTGAACTCTATTTGACCTGTGCTTTTTCAGAAAGACATTAACAGTCCCACTCCTACTGGTGCCGCTGACTCACGTATAGTACCAGCCCTGCGTCTGCTGTTAATAGTACTAGTCAGAGGCGGGTAATCTGGCCCATCAGCCAAAGGTTATGTAGATTATCTTAAGGGAGCTCAAGAAGGTCTTGTCAGAGTAAACTGTGTTTGTTAAATGCCCTACTGAAACCTGAGCCTCTCTGAAGGCTGTACTCATGTTTAATTCAGGCTCTGCCAGTCTAGAAACAAATACATCTGAAACCTGTGACTAAAAATCACACAACCCATCCATCCTGACTGAAACCAGCAACCCATTCTTACACCTGCAATCCTTCAGATGACTAAAGACCATTCACCAGATTGAAAAACCTATGTTTCAGAGTGCACATTGGTGAATATTACAAAAAATTGTCAGGAACACGTTTGAGTCATATTTCACAAAATACAATTAAGGAAATAGACAATATATTTTGTACCATTTTGGGGGGGAAACATGTATAATTGTCATAATTAAAACAACATCATAATGCAAAAACTTTAATGTTTTTAAAACATGCTTCTTTTTCTTCATTTTATTTTTTCTCCAAATTTAAGTTTTTCCCAATTTAATTTTTCAGGATTTTATTTCAATGGTCAATTTTATCGATCAAAAAGCATGTCTAATTTATTTAAATAATTAGATTTATACAATTTAGCAACAATTTATTAAATACTTAACCAAAAAAAGATTTTTAGGGACTTACGAAATTCTATTAATTTTTCCAAAATTTATTTAATTTTAGGAATTAACTAGATTTTTTCTTTTAATATTTCTGGATTCTATTTTAATGATTTAATTATATTTTAAAAATCAAAACGTATTTTTATCAACTGAATTCACATTTTCAAGTTTTAACAAGTTAATGAATGTTTTACAATAATTGGGCCAAAATATTTTTTATTTTTTTCTGACGTTTATGGATTTATGATTTAATACACAATTATAAACAAAAACATTTTAGTTTTGGCAAACAAAGCGCTGCAAGACAGAGGTTTACTGTGAAAACATGGAAGAAAAAATGTGTGATATCTCTTTAAAAAAAAATCAAGTTTGAATAATTTTATGAATAGTAATAGAGTAATAGTAGTGAGATTGTCCTACGACTTCAACAGCTTCACAAAGTCATGTTTGATGTAAGCACTAAGCGTTTGTAAAAGCCTCAATCGGTTCCTCAAAGAGCTTAGGTTATTTAAAGTGTCCAAATCAAACTCCACCAAAACAGATAAGAAATGCTCTTGGGTGCAAGAAGAAAGACAATATTGAAAGAACAGGTAACAGGAGCCTGTGTGACTCATAGTGTGCTGGTTCAAACCAGAGAGGATTTCATCACACCCGGTCCGACCAGTCTGTCCACTCAAGGAGGCCCGGCGAGGCCTGTGGTATTTAACATTCTCCTTCTGGGTGACTGCGCTGCGCCTGAGTGACACCTGAAGCCACCAATCCGGCCATCTCTCTCCCTCTAGGCCCACAACTTCAACTGAACAAACTGAAAGAGCTCATTGTCTGTCGTCCAAAACAATGGAGACTGTATTGCATGAGAAGCCACGGAGAGATCGCCGTTCCACGGACAAATGCATCCAGCGGAGCAAAAGAAGTCCAAATAATGGAAAATTACCCAGCGGCACAGACCGCAGAGGCTTGATTGCTTTGAAGCAGTGCGCTCAGTAAATAGCAGCTCCTCTGCTGCTGACTGAAGCTCTGATCAGTCTCAGTGGCGTCTCAGGGGTCGTCAGGACTCCAGAAGAGCTGCAGCCTGACACCGATCGCTTACCGAGGGCAGGTGATTGCTGCTGAAGCACAGCAAGGGCTTGTGTTCAGCCGACTGAAGAATGCAGCGAGCTCACAAGGCCTCTATCAGGTCCCGTGCACCCTTTTCTACCGGCAGAGTGCCCAATCTGGCCTCATTTCCACCAAATGGGTGGGGGAATCATTTCCTCACAGAAATCCTTTTCTTTAATTAAAATAAAACTGAAAGAAAGATGGAAAAAACTTAATTGAGAAAATATCAGCTTGGCAACTAGCTGAAATAAAATAAGCTGGAGTACTAAAGATGACTAAACCTGAAATAAAAAAATAAAGTAAAGCTAAACAGAAATATTTAAAAATGAAAATGCACATAGCAATATAACTTAAAATTAAAAAAATGAAAATATGAAAAATAAGTTATTTAAAAATTACTATAATAAATAATACTAAAACAATGTAAAACTAATTTAGATCACTCCCAGTATAATCAATGGATCTGTTTACACTGCAGCAGCCTGATGTCACATGCATGCTGTTAATCGATGCTTTGTTTCTATTACTGACTGCATTTACTCCAGCCACATCTAAAAAAAATTTCAAATATCACACGTGTGAATTGAATGCTATGATTTTTTTTCCATCATGTTAAAAATTTGGGGTCAGTATGATTTTATTTGAGAGAAAAAAATACATTCCATTAAATTAGCTAATCAAAAGATGGTAAATTACATTTCTATTGTTACAAGAGATTTCTGCGTGGTTGGGTGGGTTGCAAGATTTAATGTTAAATATTGTTAAAAATGTAATGTCTGTTTCATTCATACTGGACGCCTGAGGGAACCCTCGCGCAGAAAATTCACATATGCATTACAGAAGTAACAGGGCTCATGATGCTCCAGGAAATCCCTAATTTGAACAAAAGCATCCAGCTATAGTTGTAACTGAATAAATGAAGATAGAAATGCTTTGAATGATGACATTCAAAGAGAACATTAAAGGGGTCATGACATGAGAAATCAAATTTGCCTTGATCTTTTGGCATATAAGGGGTCTTTGTACCATTAAAACATCCTCCTCATTAAACAAAGCATTTATTTAATCAAGCTCCAAAAACGGCTCGTTTTGGATCCAATGGTACAAGGTGATGTCACCTAGCCCCAGTCGTTTGCATAAACACCGCCTTTCAGAGCAACACATCCACATAGGCCCCACCCACAGGCGTCCAGCTGCTAACGGCTGCCTCTTAATCATGCTGAAAGCATTTTGTTTTGTAAACGAGGCACAGTGTCATGGAGAGTTCACAAAGAAACATTTGTTGAAAGATGAAGCGGTACTAGATCTGACTGCAGCTGCATCACATTGCAAGTAAAAGATTTCATAATGCTTTGTCTGGAAATGACCGTTTGATTTTGATCATGCTGTCAAAACACTCACGATAGCGCAATAGCGAGGGGGCGTTGATACTGTTTCCTATGCAATGACGTTAGCCAATCATTACAATAATGTTTATCTGTGTTCTTAAAACCACCTCGGGTATTTTAACAATAAATAAATCAACATAGCCTTTATTACAGTATAGAATATATTTCTGCATCATTCTGTGATTAGAAGCCACATCAGATCAGGACAGAAGTTATTTCTAACAATCGTCTGATGTTGTGGGGTATGTTATAATGTTCTCTTTAGTTGGACAGTGACGATTCTCTCAGGCCAATCAGTGATCAGCAGACTTTATACATCACGTTTTGGTAACAGTACGGCTTGCTTGGAACCTCGGTTCCAAAAAAGTACCAGGTTCCAGGTACTGTACCCAGTGGAAAACCCCCCAAAAGTGAACCGTACCGAACTGTACCGTGCCGTACCATGCAGTGGAAAAGCGCCAATAATGCATACAGGTTGGCAGGTCTGATAGAATGATTTCTGAAGGATTACGTGGTATTGAAGACTGGAGTAATGATGCTGAAATTCAGCTTTGATCACATGAAATAAATTACATTTGAAAATACATTCAAATAGAACACACTTATTTTAAACTGTAATAACATTTCAAAATATTACAGATTTTACTGTATTTTTAATCAAATAAGTCCAGCCTTGGTGAGCAAAAGAAATTCTAATTTATTTAAACTACCACTTGAGATCAAAGCCAGCTAATATCACAAAGTCATTGAATTAAATTACTTTGGCTGTTCTCAAAACTAGTTTGTGGTCAATTTATAAAGTAACACAGTTAGTTTGAAGTTAGTTTAAACATTGGTCGCTCCTGGGAAAGCTCTGCACCATCACCATTTCAGTGGAAAGGGTGCGAGAGAAGCGATGTGACTCATCTCACAGGCCTGGATCTCTGATAAAAGCCTGAACGGCTGAAGACAGTCCACTGATGCGAGGCAGAGGAAATGCACTCCTCTCCAGACTGCCGTACCCTTCTCCTTCTCCTTCTCCTCCTTCTCAGGAAAGGAATGCACATTCTTCCCACGTTACTCTCGTCTTATCTGAGGGAGGGAGGGAGCCAGCTCTTGGAAAGCACAATATGTGCTTGTGTGCGTGCGTGTGTGTGTGTGTGTGTGTGTTCACATTTGAATCATCAGTGTTGAAACAAACATCTGCATCAGCGATCTTCAGCCAACAACGCAGAGTTGCATTTTCACAATGTAGCCTAGAATAAAAAAATAAAAAAAAGAATGTTTTGCAACAAATCTGACAAAACAGCTAGTGACTACAGGCAAGAAAAGACCAAATGAAGCTCAAACGACATCTGACAAAACCTGTAAATAGAAACGCTCTGCCTGTAAACAAACCACAGGAAACATCCTGACTTCACCTCAGTTGCAAACGCAACGCTCTGCAGTAACGTCAACAGCAACGCTAGCGAGCCTCGTGTTACACAACCCGGCCTGTTGAGATTCCAAGCGAACCGTGATGCAGCAAACAGAACAGATTTCATGACAGCGAGGAGCCTTCGGTAAGCTCTCTGGCCTCCGTCACGATCAAGCCTGCTTCTGACACGGAGCCAAAATGTGAGCGCAGCGGCTGAAGAGGAGCCCCTGGCTTCCCCGCCACTGTTACCAGGAAACCAGCGTCAAAGCCTTGCCACAGGACGTTACGTGTGCAGGTTATTGAGAAGATATCACAGTGTGCCACAGGTCGCTGTCCTTGAGCGTGAGGCTGACGATAACCACGCCGAGAACAAAGCACTGCGCTCAATCGGCGCCGCCCGTCTACGGGTCCCGCGCTCTTATAACCGCAGAGGCTGCGCTAACTCTGCTGATTACAATCTTATCCTGACAATTAGCTTTACTATCAAGAAGCTTCCAGCACTGAATCATCCCTTTCACATCTGACACTTTCACAAAGGCCTCTTATATGAGAACTCCACATGTAAAGGCATAGTTCACCCAAAAATGAAACTTTTGCTGTGGATCACGAAAGGAGATGTTCAGTAGAACATTCAGGCTGCTCTTTTCCACAAAACAAAAAAAGATGGGGTGAAAATAGGGCTGGGTGATATTTGATACACCAAATATTAGCAATATTATCACAATATTTTGCTGACAACATTAAATTAAATCGTGATCATGTTAAAAGACAGTAAGCTAATTTCACTCACATCTCAGATGCAGATAGGCGTTACATCTGTGAGTGCTCTATGAAGAGTAAAGGTTTCTCTTTTTGTATAATTTTCACACCGTTTCTATTTCATGTTTTTATATCTAACGTTTTCTTCAATGTGGAAATAAGCCCATGGGTGAGACTTCCGGTTCTTTAGCCGCTATAGGCAAATAACGAGAAAAATAACAACGTGCAGTAAACGGTAAAATTGTTCGCACTACAGACCAGTGTGTTCATGAGACCGGAAGCTAGACCCATAGAATTTACAAATGGCCGCGCTAGGGCTGGGCGATATGGCCTAAAAAAATCCCCGATTTTTTCACAAAAAATCCGATTTACGATTTAAATC
>JAFVLL020028187.1:195639-205905 GCA_021397915.2 Tor tambroides
ATATAGATAGATAGATAGATAGATAAATAGATAAATATACATAGATATAGATATATAGATAGATTAGATAGAAGTGCTTCACCATATATATATATACACACACACATGGTGAAGCACACCATAAAATAATTGTATCAATTCATACAGGGCTAGTAGTACATACAGCTGTATAACCAGATACACACCCAGGTATCGGATCAGTACTCGGTATCGGCCGATACCCTGAGCCTAGGTATCGGAATCAGTATCGGGAAGGGAAAAAGGGTATCGGAACATCTCTAGCACACTGGGTGGCATTTAGTCCATGGATACCCCATTTCCATTTGTAAAGTGCAGCAAAGCTACTCCAGCCAATTTTTATCCATCCAAATAAAAATTCAGAGGACCTATTACTTAAATAAATGCAAGGTTACAAGTTAAAAATCCTAATTTAATAATTCAATTAAATCTTTAAAGTTGCAAACATTATTTTGATGAGTTCTGTTGACAATTATATTAATCATTCATTACATCAACTTAATACTGTTTTATGTTAAAAAAAAAAAAAATTTTAAATTTAAAAAAAAAATCATGTTTATGCAACAAAATAAGTTCCTCTAATTCATTGTAGTTTGTTGGTTGAATATAATTTAATTAGAAGCTGTCATAGCTGAAAAAGTTTGATGTAAACCCTTGTGGGGTTTTATTTTCTTGTTTAAGCCATTGGTTTTTTAGTGAATATGTACAGTATTTTAAGTTGGCATTAAATGAAAATTCACTTTTCTATTTTTTTTTTAATCATTGATTTTATTGTACACGATTTATCCATGCCAAATTGTTTTGGACCTTGTCTTTTTTTGTCTTTCATAACTGGATCTTCCTGCAAAATGGCAGACTTCTCTCTGGTGACGTACATCAGACTTCTCCAATCATTTAGTTCACTTAAACTCCACCCTTTCTTACAATCGACTGTATGCTCACATTCACATCTACCTCCGATGGTTCAAACCAACATTTTTTATTTTCCTTTCTGTCACGGTTTCATCTGTTTCATCCTGATTTTAAATAACTTTTGACTTCAAATACACTGAATTAAACTACTCAAAAGTTGAAGTGAGCTGTTTCTTTAGGAGATTCGCAGATCCCTGGCCAAGCACCAGCACCATTTTGGTGAAAAAGAGGTATGGCTGGATTCCCAGATAACATTTTATGAATGTGCTGTCATTGAAAGTGATGTCAGCACTACGTTAGAGAACTGGACACATACCAGGCCAAAGTCCATGTGCAGAAACAGCAGTAATATCTCACGTCACAGCCATTCAACCTGTGACTTCTCTTTACACGCAGCTATAAAACACAGAATCTGAAACGGAGCAAACGCAGTCCTTATAAATTACAGGAATGGACGGAAGACCTAATCATCCACAACAGAGAGGAGGCCTTCTTCAAAAAGCCTTATAACTGAAAGAAATGAGATGTACAGTCTTATTTTATTAGGGTTACACATGCAAAACTGTACAACCTTGAGCACAATCATATCAAAACATAACCCAAATGAACCAGACCGGTCAGGGTACAGAGTTTTGGATGTGATAATGATTAACCGCTGAGCTGGAACCAAAGGTAGCTGAGTAAACAGATAAGAGCAGCCTCTTGATTTCTATCTTGGCAAAGCCTAGCCTCTATAAGGAAATGACAAATGACTTCATCCCGCAAGAAAACCCATCATAAGTGTGTAGTCTGACAGCGACTCCCATTCTGATGACGCATCAACTGGATGCACTCGTTTCCGGTTGTCATCACACTTCTAAGAAAAGCCAAACCCTCATGCCAGTCTAGGTGAACTTGGTACAGCAAAACCTACTTGTTTTCAATGGAAATCCAACACTGGTGGGTTGGCATTCCAGCAGATTCATCTATTAAAAATTTTATCTATGGCAGAACTTTAACGTGGAAATAAGTTATAATCAGCATATTATAAGAAAGTGCATAATCGTTAAAATATTCTCTAAGCAGATGAAGGCAGCGACCATCAATACAACCACACATCATGAGCTTAAACCTGTGAAGCTTACTGTATCATATTTAACAGACAAATATCAATGCCTCTAAATGATCAACACGATCAAAACTTGTACACAATCTACTACATGCCTTCTGTCATCTGATTGATAGATTATACTTTATTAGCAAGTAAAAGGTCTTTTAATATAATTGTACAAACGTCCATCTTCAGCTCGTGTCGTTTTGCTGTGAAATCTTTACTGATTTTTACTAATTGAAGAATAACTTTGATATTGTTAGTAATATTTCAAGACAAACACTTACTGGACTGAAGCAACTTTGCTTTACTGGATTATCCAGACATCATTTTCTAGAAGAATCAGTGAGTTTCAAATATGATCATCAGACTTTGAACAAACATTTAATTGTTCATCTCTCAATTTTCATTGTACTGCATTGCATTACATCTTTTGATCATTAAACTAAGCATCTGAATATCATCCTACTGTCGGAGACATACTATTGGAGATAGAATGACGACCAATATTTACATTATTTAATGTAGGCTAAGTATCTGCTATACTGTTATAAAGATCTCACTGATTTAGATGACTAAAATATCAGCATCTGCACCAAATTACATCTGAATAAACCTGAGGTGTTTTTTTCAACATATTCTTAATGCATCTTGCTATATGAGCCACAAACGCCTGATGTATCAAATATTATAAAAACAAACCACATATGCATTTTTTTATTTTATTTTATATTCTGTCTAAAGATTTGATAAACTGTTGCATTTAAAAAAAAAAAAACTTAATTCTTCTGAGTGTTGTTTCATATGTCAGGGTTAATGACAGGCTGACCCATGATGCTGGTAGGAGATAATTTGTTGTTGTTGTGTAAACTAGGATATAATCATCACTGAGCAGACCATCATTGTGGAGTGTGACAGCTGCAAACACTGCTTGTTTAGAGTCACTGGGATACTGTGATGTAGAAGCAAACTGGTGATTACAAAGCCATAAAAAGACGTGAAGTTTCTGACTTATGTCACCCTAAGCTGAGTAACTCCAGTATTAACATCAGCAGCACTAATCATGAACAAGCAGCTTGTTCAGAAGAAATTACAGCTTGGTACATGTCAATAGCCCAGTAACGAACTCCTAACGTAAAGATATTCCTGTAGTCTGCTGTTCATAATAACAGAATACACGACAGTGTAATGGAGTATTTAGTGTTTCAGTGTTTGTGAACCAGTGGCAGGTGAGCTGCTAACCGGCTAGCTGAGCTAGCAACTCTTCAGCAAACTGCCCGAGTCAACAAACCGCTTAACCAAAGCTTAACCCTGGACACGAAACACACAAGAGAGCCAGCGAACTGTTTACCTCACACAAAACATCCGTTTGAGTCATGTTATCTCGCTAGGTTCTGGTTAGCAGCTGACTTAGCCGGATGCTACGTTATGAACTCAAAGTCAAACAGTCAGTTAGCTCGTTAGCTGGCTAACAACATCATCGTTATTATAATTATGACTATTATTGTTGTAAAATCATGAACCCGATCGTCATCCTCATCGGCGTCTCGTTCAGATGGAAAGGTAAAGGTGAACCGACTCACCTGTTCAGCGGCGGCGGCTCAGATATCCACAGATGAAGTGAGTGAACCCGATCAGAGAGATGCGGAGATTTACACGATCAGGAAAATAAAATATTATATTCCCCAAGATATGGATGGATCCCACTGCAGCTCTCAGCGGGCTCTGTGTGTGTGTGTGTCCCGCTCCTGAGTGAGTGACTGTTCGCCGGGTTCAGGCAGCCGTCCGCAGCTGATCTGCGCTGGGCGGGGTCACAGTCTGACACGAGCGCTCATTAATTATTCACAACATCCACAATCTGTCTGGGAGGAGCATTCATAACACCAGCCAATTAATATAGAGCGAGAGAGAGACAGATAATTTAATATATTCATATGCATATTAATTCTGTGTGTGTGTGTGTGTGTGTGTGTGTGTGTGTGTGTGTGTGTATGTATAAGCCTATATATATATATATATATATATATATATATATATGTGTGTGTGTGTGTGTGTGTGTGTGTGTGTGTGTGTGTGTGTGTGTACAAAAGTCACAGAAGTACAGTTAAGCATATTATAAGGCAGACAGTATAGTTCTAAAAAAATAGCCTTATGATGAAACCCTATGGTGACAATTTCTACAGCCTTAATGAACAGAAGATTCACA
Source organism: Tor tambroides (assembly GCA_021397915.2). Classification (NCBI taxonomy): domain Eukaryota; kingdom Metazoa; phylum Chordata; class Actinopteri; order Cypriniformes; family Cyprinidae; genus Tor; species Tor tambroides. The sequence continues at coordinate 199,866 of JAFVLL020028187.1, forward strand.
ATGAATATGAATGAAGTGATAAAAACTGCCGGCATGCTATTTAAACAATACTTTAAAAAATGTATGTTTTAATTGATTTAAATTTTATTTTGTGATTCCAGAGGTTATGTTTTGTTTTTCAAAAATAATTAAATTTAAAAAAAGCTATCTGATGGAAAATTGTCTTCTTCAATATATATATATAAACAATAGTTATTGAGGGAAATAAAAATATGATTTTTCGATAAAATCTTGATTTCATGCTGTTTTAGCATTTTAATTTGAGTTAAAATGTATTTTACTATATTAATAATAAATTATTGAATTACTTGACTTTTTCACAACTATCCCTTATTTCAGTTTCAAAGCATTTTTCTAGCTTTGAAACATTTATTGTATTTTAACAATAATTTGTTATTGCCAATAATTAACATGCTGGCTGACATATAAATCTTCTTTTTTCAAGAGTGTTCACAGTAAAGCTCCAATCCAGAACAGTATGTTTCAAAACCAAGCATCAAAACATTAGAAGATGCAGGAGTTCAGAAGATGGATAATAGTTTAACACTTTGGTATCCTGACATAGAAAATGTATATCTGAACTGAAGATGAGTCCATATGTCATCTGCTTCCAATATCAGCTGAATCAAACAGATAATAAAAATGCAAAGATTTGCAGATACTTCTACAGTCGCCCGTATTGCGCATCCCTATGGCTGTACAACAGCAAATGCTCTTGTAGAAGACCAGTATGAAGTTTTGAATCAGCAACTCACAAAAGTCGATTGCAGCTCTTTTAAAAGAAGATGTGCAATATAACACAGCAGCTCTTCCAGATATCTCTGGTCTTCAGAAGGCATGGCATGGCTCACTGAGGAATGCATGGAATGCTCACGCAGCTCTACAGAGCTGTCAAGCCTGTTGTGCTGTGAAGACAAGGCCCTGTTTATCTCACCTGTCTCTCACCTGTTGCTGCCCTCATCATGTGACTGAGCTCATTCACTGCCTTCAGTCGTTTATGAAATGAGGAGCTATAAGGAGCACAGTGCTAATTTGTCTGTGTGACATCGGTCCTGCACGCGTTCACATGCTGTATGTTCAAGCACGCGATAGTGAGCTGCTGGCGAGGCACATTTGATCCATAGGTCACAATGCCCTTAGTGTTGACCTTAAATACCAGACCATCAACATGTTGACAGACTGTAGGGACACTGTTTACTGACCGGAATCTAAGTCACAGGCAAGAAGCATAAATACATGAATACAAACAGAGAAATATTCTTTCTGATAGAGATGTTGTTATTATGTTATAACAGGCTACGCTATCTGTTATATAAACTATTTCCTTGAACATATTTGTGAATTGGCTGATTTTACTTTCAGTGAAAGTGTTAAACGTGTGTCTTCCTTTCTGTTTCAGGGCAGGCTCCAAAAGCATTTGTTATCTATTCTATAAATGTCTGATCGTGAAATCTGGATCTGTTGTTGTAACGGAGTGTAATGTGTATTTGTGATGAAGGCCTGACACTTGGTGGCCGCTGAGCGAACCGCAGCATTACAGCATACTAACGTCAATTATGCCGTATACAGTTTGAAGTATGCTATATCCTTACAACATATTAGACCAATAATCTCCTTTACAGTGTTGTAACTGGCAACTCCTTGTAACTCTACATACTACACACCTAGTTTACATGCAAATCAGACATGCTTGTCTCATGTAAAACTTAAAGCTGCCACAAAGATCATTAGTGATCCAGCATGTTGTTGCTATTGAAAACACTTGGTTCCGCAAAGTAAAAGGCACACTCTGACTACCTTAACCTTTTTATGTAGATTGTTTTCATTGTTATTCATTGAAAAACATGTCTGTTCAATGAATAATGCAGGCTGTGGCAATTGTAAATCAATCTGCATGGGGAAAAATGTTTTACTGGTTAAGAATTGTTTTTGTTTTATAACAAACACATAATTTTTCTTCTGTTGTATAAAGTGATGATGCTTTTGAAATTAAAATTATTCTAGAAATCAAATTTTACTAAATAAGTTTTATAAATTAAAATGAATTAATTTTAGTTTTGTTTAGGTAGACCATTAGTAGTGTTTCCTAAGTTTGTACTATTTACTGTTTATTCTGATACATAAAATAATTTATATGTTTAATGCATTTACTGTCGTTAAAATGATCATTTTAAAAATACTGGGGGGAAAATGAAAGGAGAATTTTGAAAAGAGATCCCATATTATTTAATAATATCATAATACATTTAATATATTAATATATAATAATAATATATAATGATATTTTTAATTATGATGGTTTCATTATAAATATGTTAATTATCACTAATTCGGACTTCCAACTTGATAAATCACATTAACTGATTCTAACCATGTCATGCAAACAAATGGAAATGTCAGCCATCTGTTTATTATCATGTACATTTTTCTGCCTATTTGTAACTCCAACAGCTTTTTACCACAAATACCATACTTTTACACAAGACAAAAATATACAACCCGAATTCCGGAAATGTTGGGACGTTTTGAATAAAATGAAAACTAAAAGACTTTCAAATCACATGAGCCATTATTTTATTCACAATAGAACATAGATAACTTTAACAAATGTTTAAACTGAGAAATTTTACAATTTTATGCACAAAATGAGCTCATTTCAAATTTGATGCCTGCTACAGGTCTCAAAATAGTTGGGACGGGGGCATGTTTACCATGGTGTAGCATCTCCTCTTCTTTTCAAAACAGTTTGAAGACGTCTGAGCATCAAGGTTATGAGTTTCTGGAGTTTTGGTGTTGGAATTTGGTCCCATTCTTGCCTGATATAGGTTTCCAGCTGCTGAAGAGTTCGTGGTCGTCTTTGATGCACCAAATGTTCTCTATAGGTGAAAGATCTGGACTGCAGGCAGGCCAATTCAGCACCCAGACTCTTCTACTACGAAGCCATGCTGTTGTAATAGCTGCAGTATGTGGTTTTGCATTGTCCTGCTGAAATAGACATCATCTGGAGGGGAGCATATGTTGCTCTAAAACCTTTATATACCTTTCAGCATTCATAGTGCCTTCCAAAACATGCAAGCTGCCCATACCGTATGCACTTATGCACCCCCATACCATCAGAGATGCTGGCTTTTGAACTGAACGCTGATGACACGCTGGAAGGTCTCCCTCCTCTTTAGCCCGGAGGACATGGCGTCTGTGATTTCCAACAAGAATGTCAAATTTGGACTCGTCTGACCATAGAACACTTTTCCACTTTGAAACAGTTCATTTTAAATGAGCCTTGGCCCACAGGATACGACGGGGCTTCTGGACCATGTTCACATATGGCTTCCTTTTTGCATGATAGAGCTTTAGTTGGCAACTGCAGATGGCACGGTGGATTGTGTTCACCGACAGTGGTTTCTGGAAGTATTCCTGGGCCCATTTAGTAATGTCAATGACAGAATCATGCTGATGAGTGATGCAGTGTCGTCTGAGGGCCCAAAGACCACGGACATCCAACAAAGTCGTCCTTGTCCCTTATGCACAGAGATTTCTCCAGTTTCTCTGAATCTTTTGATGATGTTATGGACTGTAGAGGATGAGATTTGCAAAGCCTTTGCAATTTGATGTTGAGGAACGTTGTTTTTAAAGTATTCCACAATCTTTTTATGCACTCTTTCACAGATTGGAGAGCCTCTGCCCATCTTTACTTCTGAGAGACTCTGCCTCTCTAAGATGTCCCTTTTATAGCTAATCATGTTACAGACCTGATGTCAATTAACTTAATTAGTTGCTAGATGTTCTCCCAGCTGAATCTTTTCAAAATTTCTTGCATTTTCAGCCCTTTGTTGCCCCCATACCAACTTTTTTGAGACCTGTAGCAGGCATCAAATTTGAAATGAGCTCATTTAGTGGATAAAAGTGTAAAATTTCTCAGTTTAAACATTTGTTATGTTCTCTATGTTCTGTTGTGAATAAAATATTGGCTCATGAGATTTGAAAGTCTTTTAGTTTTCATTTTATTAAAATTTAAAAAACATCCCAACATTTCCGGAATTCGGGTTGTACTTGGTAATTTTAAAGATTCTAACTTGCTACATAAATCTGTAACTAAAAACAATAAATATTAAATCAAATTAGTGCAGAATCATATTTGATAAGCCCAGCGAGGGAGAAGGGGCCTGAATAGGATTTCTGCTGAGGGGTCCTGAGTCAGTTTGCTGTTCAGGGGACCCAGAAACCATAGCGGTGCCCCTGGTTGTATATATAAATTTGTTTAGCCCCATATACTGTATAAACTCATAATACTGAATGACTATTATACAAAACTACAAATACATTTGTTATATTTCATTCATACACTGTATTGTATTTTACAAATGTAATGTTTTAAATGTCTATTCCTGCATCACTGCATTCTGTTTTTAATCTGTGAAAAGACTCTTTGTGACTGTTTTACTGTACCACACAAAGACAAACTCAAGATTTCTTGGATTGTTGTCTTTTTTTCTGTTTGTTTGGTGGTAGTCTTTATTTTTCAAACAACATAACTGCTTCCTAGCACATGTTCAAAATGAAAAATGGTTTTGCTTCAAGTAAATAGAAAGTTTCAAAAGGCAAACGAATAAGACAGAGGAAAAAACAGTCTTTGGGCTTGACATGTTTGCAGATGCCGTTTCACTGTGCCGATGTGCAGTATCATGCAGAATAATAGTTCATTAAAAGCGCTTTACACCTCATTTAATGTGACATCTTGATGCTTTTTTGATAAAACATTAGGTTATTTCATTGTGATGACAGCTGTGGGTTCAATGGATCTTTCTGGAGCCGTTTCTGTCCTTCTTATCGTCATCTTCAAGTAAGCCAGTGCGCTACAGCTAATCTTTGACTGTCGTCTTAGAGCTGACCGTTACCACCATATATGCAGACTCATCTCACTTCATCCCAATCTAATAGTGAACAAATCACCTGGAAACCACTCAGACCTTCATCTCTCAGTGGGAATGAGGGAATATACAGGTTATGGGTCGGAAAGGTAGTAAAAGGCATTTATATACATATCTGTTTTTTTGGGGGGGTCCTTAACACAATATTCAACAAAGCACTCAAAACCATGCCGTGTGAGATTGTCCGAAAATGTGTTCAGGCTTCAATTTGGCAGGCAAAATGTCGCTTCTTCCTCTCCAGCTATTCCACGCTAAGGATATGAGGTCAGATGTTTTGGACAGGGTCATGTTCGATTGGTTTGAGAGCAGCACCTTCAACTAAAACAGTGTGCAAATGTTTTCCTCTGGCTCCTACAGCACCTCGAGCTCAGCAACCTGACTAAACTCCTCCCCTTTCCCCGCCTTCCCTGCCAGCTCTCAGAGTCAGGTGACCAGCTGCGGCTCCCAGGATTGGCTGGTCACCTGGGGATGGCACTGTGCGACGAGTGGTGGGCCTGAAGGAGGCTGGCTATCCAGACACAAGCCGCTGATCATGTGCTGCAGCGCTGGACCTCGGGGCTTCCATTTCTACAGAGGGACGGAGAAAAAAAGTGAGGACGGGTTTACATTTGTAGTAATAACACATCATGCAAATACTGTAGACAAACATCCCACAAATAAAGTGCAGAATAGAGTGTAAGAATCGCTGCTCTTCTTCTTGTTCATGAAATTATCAGCGAAAGAAAACAGAAACCCCTTATAACGGTTGTCTGAGAAGGTCAAACTAAATATTATGTATTTCACTTTACATTAATTTTGTATGTTGTTTGCCATTTTTACAACCTTGTTATCAGAATTTGAGGCATGTCTGAAAAGAGTTTATAGAGTGAATTTGTTATGTTCAACTATAGTTATTACCATTAACTAAAACTGAATCAAAATAATTTCCTTACTTGAAATAAAAATAAACGTTAACAATTAAAAACAATTATTTCAACTAGCTGCCAAAGCATGTCTCATTTTCATTTAGTGTAGGTTGAAATACTAAATTAACAAACTTTATAAACTAAGATTCATAAAATAAAAATTAATAATACTGCATAATCATTTTTAATCCTCTTAACTGTCACCCG
>JAFVLL020028188.1:0-30023 GCA_021397915.2 Tor tambroides
CTACTGAAGAAAAAAAGACACCTACATCTTGAATGCCCTTGGGGTAAGCTGATAGATATCAAATTTTAATTTCAAAGTGAACTATCCCTTTAATTTATTATTATTATTTTTTTGAAGGTTTGTTTGCATTTGATGGAAAATAATGTAAGTGGCATGAAAGAATTGTGTGCAGCCTTTAAATTTCTAACTGGGCACCATTGAAAACAATGGCTTTGAATTTTTGCCTGCTGCATGTTGTTGGCTTGCCACAAATTTGTTATGAAAAATTAACTTATTAGCTAAAAAGTAAGAGGTTGAGGACAAGGAAAATAATTTCAGAATGCCTTCTTTTTTTTTCTTTTTTTTTTGGAACAAATAATGCAGAAATAATAAATAAGGTGAATTCTGACTTTGTAAGCACAAGTTTAAGGTAAACTTAAGAGCTTTTTAATCTTGAACAATCATTTGCATACCAAGTTTGCCTATTTCTTAGTCACCCAAATTAAGAGCTCCTCTAAATTTAGCCATATCGTTCCCACTACGGCTAGTCAACTATGTCTCCCCAGTGATGCCCCGTGCTATAATAAGCACCAAGCATGTCGTGGCTGTTTACAGGCCTATGGTCTCACCCCCATGTCTTGAATGGCAACTGGAGCTTTTATAGGGCACTTTGGGAATGCATCAGCCCCACCCACTTTATAGCCTTTCAACACCTACTTTGAGGTCTATTCTCAAACTGCAGTGCACTCGATGTCATGGCTGACAGACGATCTAAATGAAACAAACATGAGTCAGTCAATCAGTGATTCAGACATTGATTCAGTGGATGATTCAAATGATCAGTTGTTTATCTGTTGCTCTTTCTTGTCTTGCAGTTATCGATGTTTAGTTTGTGTAGGTGTTCTTTTGACAGGTTACAAAAGTGCCTCATCGACAACAATAGGAGGATGACGCAAAAATGACAAAAATATAATGGAAAACAATGAATATTAAAATGTATTCCAGCAGTAGTTCATTATCAGGAGATCATAGCGGACATTGGAGACCTTCAGTTTAGACTGAGAACATTGTGCAGCCGAGTGGAAACAGAAGATGTATATACTCCAAGCTGTTCTGTTTGTACCCTACACATGAGCTAATAATATCTCACTGGTCTCATTTTACTATCATCTATTATTGGGTTTTAGTATAGGATAGTCCTATTATGGTGCTCAGGGATATTTCTGGAGGCAAGATATTATTGTAGACAACAGTATGTATAAATTTGGTGAGCGGTGAGGCCTCTTTACAGCAAGTCTGTTCATGAAGTCTTTGCTAGTGCATCGCTAGGTGGTTTCTGGGTGATTCCTTATGACATACTGTAAGTCAAAAGTGCCACATCGGTGTAAATCCAGTGTAATTTATTTGCCCATTTAATCATCATTTACTCATTTATAAGGCAAAATCTCTGTGTCCAATTCTCCTCAACAAACTGCATTATTTTAGCTGTCATCAGTAAAGAGGCAGAGAACACACTGGACGAGAATGAAATTCAACAGCTGATGAAATTTTTAAATATTCAATAAAGATGCTGTGCAAACAGAACAATTAGAATGTATATTTTATGTGGCTTAGGCTTTAATTAAGCTGTCAAACAACAGAAGGACATTTATTATAAAAAAAACATAAATGAATCATGTTTCTTCATTTTTTTTTTTAAAAGAGACCTATTATGCCTCTTTTAACAATATGTAATATAAGTCTCCAGAATGTGTCTGTGAAGTTTCAGCTCAAAATACCCACAGATCATTTATTATATCGGTTTGAAAATGGCTGTTTTCAGTGGAAGCAGAAACAGGCTGTTTTCATGCATGTCTTTTTAAATGCAAATGAGCTGCTGCTCCCCGCCCCCTTTTCCAGAACAGGGCTGTGTCTTTACAGCTTGTACCTCAGATTCTCTGATTAAAAACATCTGTTTGGTTTTGATTATCATGTCTGTTGCACTAAAATCATGCAGTTTAAACCATATTAGTTTAAACTTCTGATAGCCTATAGGGCTTTCTGAGCGCACACATCTGAAGCACATGCACAGAAAGCAGCTGTCACATAGCATATAAGTACTAAACTAAGTTCTCTTTCATGTCTTATAGCTCTTAAACTGTCAAATAGACATGCTAAAAACACACGAGTTACAAAAACAGTCGGTTATGTCTGTGAAGGTAAACAGCTGGGAAAGAAATGACATGTTTATATTAGATCTGTGTGGCAGCAGCAGTAATATACAGTAAATAAATCAATAAATCCACTTCTCTCTTGTCTCTTCTGAGGCTGGGACTCATCTCTGCAGCTAAAGACAGATCGGTTAGCATGCTTTTGCTCGAACTTTCGCCATGGCGTTAGAACTGGTACACGTTGACGCTTGCGAAAACACAGTGGTGGTGCCGTAGGTGGAAACGTGCAGATTAAGGCGCGGTAATATTAAAATAAGATCCCCTTTCTGCGTCACAAGGGGAAGTGAAATATGAGCAGCTCGTTTTTTTTCACAAGCTTGCAGAGAAAGGCTTACCCAAAAATTTTTTTTGAGTTGTTCTTTTTCATGTTTTCAGGGTTGGTAGATGCACCGGGGACCCGATTATAGCACCATCGATGGGCACTGAATAATGGCAGCGACATGCACACATTCATATAAAACAATGGTTTTGAATTTTTGGCTGCTGTAGGAATGTGTCGGCCTGCCACATCCAGTATTTCTATATTGCTACATCTGATGTGTCGATTTCTTCGTTTTCAGTCGTTTGTACTGTAAGATTTTGCAGGAAAGGTACTCTGTATTATTTAACCTGTCTGTGGATATGCATTTCCTCTTTGTCACATGCCAGGGCTCTATAGTGACACACAACGAAAGCTTTTTTTCATGCGTCAGCCATGGTTTATTTGATATTCTGCTAGTGAAGAATGACTTGCCCCTTCTTCGTGTACCTCCTCATCTTTATTTCCCTTCTCATCTTAATAAGCGATAGCAGAAAGCATGGTTCAGACTGTTCAAAGATACATTCGGGCCATTTTGTTGTTCTTGCCTCTTGCCAAATGACCCATGACTTTAAATTCCTGATATCTTTTAATATCCTTTACTGGAAATAGTTTCATAAGAAAAAGAATAACCTTTCTACAACGCATGCTATCAAACCCCTCAGGAGCTGTGTAGAGTAGAGGCTCCTATTCAAAGATCTAGTTCCTGCTCTGGCTTTCCCAAATGCTATTGTTGTGAAAGGGTTTGTAAGAAGAATCGAAAGTGCTGTGGGAATTCGGGCTGTTGTGGGTGAATTTTCGCACCCACCAGAAGCAGTTCGTTCCAGAGAAGTCATTGAAACCGCTTATTTTGGTGGCATTGTGTCAGGAATGGTCCATTTTGTGAGCCACCTGTTTCTCTGGTGTTGAGACTGAATTGGAATAATGTTAATAATTAGTAATCTTAATATAAATGGTCATAATTAAATGATAACTTCTGAAGGCTCTGGTTCTGGTGGAGTTTTTCCCATCAGCCACAAAATGCTCTCAAAATAGTGTTGGTGCCATGAAAGTCCTTCTACCAGTGTTTGAAAATGAATCAATAATAAAAAAAACCTTTTCACCACCTTAATATATATTTCACATCTTTTTTGAAGAAAAACCCCTCTTTTTCTGCTGGAATACACCCTGCGACCCGCTCTTTGCTTCTTTCTAAAAAGCGGTGTGAGATGAATTCCGCACCACACATTGAAGTTTACCCAGAAAACAACATTCCTCTCATGCAAGCGTTTGACGTCAATGCTGGTGCATTTATAGAACCTGTAAACAGTGGCCGGCACTCAGCCTGCTACTTAGCGATGACATTTCATCGTCTGAATGTTTATGCTTTGCATGTGGCTTCTTCTTCTTCTCTGCTTTTTTTTCCTGCTCATGAAAGGTTGTCCCATTTGAACTAGAGCCCTAAGGAATGGTGGTTGGGCATACGCAGCTCACGGTATGATTGGTAGAGGTTTCGCTGTTGAATGGGACACTGTTTTGGGGCTGATGGGGAAGGAGGGGGTGATGGGAAATTGAGTTGGTGGCCCAAACTTAGTGCCATGTGATGCCTACAAAAGACAATGAAGTCAGATGCGGTTTCAGTTCATATGTTTGGGGTTGCACCAATTTGTCGACTAGTTCTGCCACTACCGATACCAGTAAGCAGGTAAATGGCAGTAGCTTTGCTGAATAGATTTGCTTTGCTGTAGATTACATTTAACAGTGTTATTAAAATAATAGTCTTTTTAAATAATTTTATGAATTCATAATATTAGGTGAGCGTTAGATAGCAAAGGTAATTTACTTGTAAAAATCCATGCATAAGTACATTTTCAATATTGACTGATCCATAACCAGCATAGGATATTTAATTGTGCATGCTCATTTCATCTCATTTAGTTTTAACTAACTATACTAGGTTTAATTTAGTAACACTTTGCATTTAAAACAAATGATTTTATTTATTGTATTTTATTTTATTTTTTTAAGACATTAATACTTTTATTTAGCATAGATGCATTAAAATGATCAAAAGTGACTGTAAATAAATTTGATTAAAAAAATATTTCTATTTCAAATTAATGCTGTTCATCAAAGAATCCTGCAAAAAAAAATAAAATTTATATATATATATATATATATATATATATATATAATCACAGTCTCCACAATTATTTTCTTTACATTTAGATGTTCTTTGACATGATTTAATATTCTGTTATAACCGTTTAAGCACCTTTTTTTTTAATAGTGTATCCTGAATATCCGTTTGTGAAGCTAAAATTCTTGCTTGCTTAGGTAAACTGACTGATATCATTTTTTGTTTTTTTTTAAATTACCAGTTATTTATTGGTATCTATCTATCAGCCATAGCAGCCTTAACTAGTCTACTAGTAAAACTAGTCAGCATGCAAGTAATAAAAATTGAGTCTAGCGATTAGTGCATGTGCTCGAATTGGCGTGATATCCCAATACCGTTAGCCCCTCTTTTCCCATCATTTCTTGTCATCTCTCAACTGTGCTGTAAATAATTAAATGCCCACAATAAAAATAAAAAGCTCTGTTCTCTTTGCTACAATCGAGAATAGCACCATTCAGCATGCGTGACGTGAACGAATCGACATGCATTAGCCGATAAACTCTGTTGACTTCCAGCAGTGTCATTATGCACTTTAATTGACGTCATCGTGCGCATGTCTTATAGATCAAGAGTTGTTATGAACGAGCATCATGCGGTGCACAAGCCCTCTCTTTTTCCCTTTTTTACAGCTGTCTTTTTTTTTTTTTGGGCTTCCACCAAAGAACTGCTGGTTTCTTGTTTTCCCAGAGCGAGGGGATCTACCCCTCCTTTAGGCCTGCCAAGACATCGGAGGTTCCTGGGGCCCATAAATCACACTGGCTATTTGTAACTCTCCCTTACCAGCTTGAAACCCCAAGTTTAAGCTGCCAAGAAGCTCTTCCAAAGGATGTAAATATCACCCAGCTTTCCTGCATCTCTTTTTATTTCACCTCCCCATGCACAGTTTTGGTGGCAGTGTCGCCAAGCCATTGGCTGGATCTGACCAACTCTATTAGATTCTCTCTCTCTCTCTGTCTCTCTCTCTCTCTCCGTGAGTTCCCTCGCGCTCGTTCATCTATGTGCCGTTAACAAGGAGAGGATGCAGAACCGATTTGACAGGGCAGCCTACCGCACGTCGCTGTGTGCTATTTCTGGAAAGCAATATTCATGCTTTTTTCTCTCTCACTCTGCCTTTCCATCTCTCCCGCTCGTTTCTCTGAAGCGTAGCTGGTGTACCGTTGCTAAAGAAAATAACCATGACGTAAACCGGGCTCTCTGCAAAATAGACTTTAAAACAGGGGGATGGTAGAAAGCGCCTGTAGAGCTCAAATAATAAATGGTTCCTCCAGGGAGGCTGCGGATGCAGGAGCCCGTTTCAGTCAGAAAAGCTGTAAAATCAATACCAAACCACAAACTATTTATAAAAATGAAGCACATTTAAGGGAAAAGCAATCAGTCCTGTCGGTTCGGAAAACGTCACCCTTGCACTAAAGTCTTAATTGATTGATTGCAACTTTTTCTTACAGTGATTATTTGCTCATTGCCGTGTGGTTTCCACTGACAGCTTTTATTTGAAGGCAAACCACCATGGACTCCTAATACATTTTGCTTTTTTTTTTTTTTTTTTTTTTCCATTCTGTCCTGAAGATTGTTGGTTTATAGTACAAATTTATCTTGCTCTTGCCGCTGGTCTGTGTATGTGTGTGTGTATGTGTGTGTGTGTGTGTGTGTGTACGGTCTCTGTTATAATATATCACAGGTCTGCACCTTCTCAGCCTCTAGTTTGTTTCTGTGCTGGGGAAACACATCCCATGATTCACTGCTGTGTCCCAAAGCTTACCAACAGAGACTCTTCTGCAGAACAGAGGGAAGTGCAGGCACATTTATTAATGACTGTCCTTGAGGTCCTACCTCAGTGTCCTCACTTTGTCTTCTTTCTCTGTCTCTCATTCATATATATATATATATATATATATATATATATATATATATATATAGACACACACATAGATATATGCATATATAATATACATATGCATAAATACAAAATATTACATTTAAATGTTAAATTACATATATTAAATATTAATTTATTAGTCTAACAATATACTATATACTATACTTCTCTTGCTCACTTTTTCTCCTTATATGTATATAGAATTATTATTAGAATATATTTAAATATTTAAAAACATATAACATGTAAATAGTATATACACTTCTAAAAACTTTTCCATACCTTTTTTAAAGAAATTCATGTTTTTATTTAGCAAGGATGCAATAAATTGATCCTTGCAGTTTGCGAGAGTAAACAAATTTGTAATGTTACAAAAAATGCCTAATTTGAAAAAATCCTTCATCAAATAATCCTGATTTATTTTGTGATTAATTAAAGCAACGCATCATGTAATTAATTAGATAAAAAATTTTAATCAACCAACATATATACTGATATATATTAGTGCTATCAATCGATTAAAAAAAAAACCCAACTAATTAATCGCACATTTTTTTCTGAAATTAATCGCAACTAATCTCACCTAACGTTAAAGTTTTTAGATATACTTTATATTGTAATAATTTCACATTCAATCTTCAAATTAATGTAGAAACACTTTAAAGTATGTTTTTTAAAACTGTTATACTGCAAAAACTAATCGCCTGCATTAACGCACTAATTTTGACAGCATTAATACACACACATCCCTACTCTGGAGCATCCCTACTCTCTTTCTTTTTCTGTACATCTATTCCTCTTTGTCATCATCTCTCTTTGTCTCTGCACAACAGGGCTTTGGACTTACTGCTAAAATAAAGCTCCCCTGGCTGAAATGAAAGCAGGAAATGGTGTCAGCAAATTGTGTCAGCTGTAAGTTTCTCTTTCAACTGAGCTCTGAAAACAAAAGGACAGCCCTTCGGGAGAGAGGAGAGGAGAGCGTTAGGTTGTTGCTGCCATGAGGGACGACGTCCCTGAGGATATAGCGGTTAGTAGGGCTGGGTATCGAGTTCGATACTTTTTAGGCACCGACCGAATTGCCTCGATACCACCGAGTATCGAAAAACGTCTTGTCGTTCGGTACCAAATTTCGATACCTAAGGGGTTAATCTCATCAACGTCAGTGAGGCAATAAGCCTGCAGCACTAGGTGTGTTTGACTAGAAACGACGCGGCGCTCATTGATCAGTGTTTGACATCCGCGAGAGCGATTCGAAAGCGCACGGAGCAGTCTGCTCTCTATATCGCGCGGTTGTGTTTATTACACACAGACTGAAGCGCGCGTGACGCTCGCGGTGATTTCAGCGTCTGCCGTCTCACTAAATGAGGACATAAACACATGAACAACATCTCCAGAACTGCTCTGAGAGTCACTCCAAGAGCATTTTACCATTTGATTTGAGTAAAACTAGCGTCATATCATACACACACAGAACTGTAAAGGTATTCACGGCAACCCGTCAAAATAAAAGTTCGGTTTAACTTGGAAGACACTGCGGCAGAAATATATTAATATTGTTCAGCAGAGTGTACATACTGCTACTACTAGGCTACTATTAAAATTATTAAAACTTTATATTTTTTTAAAGTAATGATCACAGTAATGATCAGTAATGATTTCTTCCATGTTTAGGAAGTAAAATTTTGTTTGCCAAAATAAATAAAGTTTGATTTTCAATAATTTAAAAGATAAATGAAATTAATGTTTTATGCCTTCATTTGAAAACCAGATACAGAACAGAATTTCTGAGGAAAAATAAAACATTTCATAAGGCTATTTTAAGAATAAATTTGAATAAACTTAGTTTTTATGCATTCAAATAATTAGACATACTACAACACAGAATTTAATAACAATAAAATGTATGGTGAAAGAAAATAAAACACCCACTTATGAAAGTGGATAAAGATTTTCAATTTCTTGAAGTCTTTAACAACCTAGAATAAATGAATAGAAATGAAGATTCTGTCTGAGCTATGCATTTAAAAAAACGAACAAACACTAGTGTAAACTGAAAACTATTTGAGCTTTATTAAAATTATTTGCACTGATTTATTGTGTTGGATATATTTTGTTCCTTATTGCAGTGGCTCAGGAGATGAGTCTTTGAGTCTGTATCAATGTCAACAAGCTGAAAAAAATAAAACCAAAGTTTTTTGAGATAATGTAATTTTGTTAAAACTGATTTCATAAAATTGGTATCGAAAAAAGTATCGTTCAGGAACCGGTATCGAACTCAAGGTATCGGTATCGGTATCGATATCGAAAATTTTTGAACGATACCCAGCCCTAGCGGTTAGATGTCAACTTAAACACTGTTTTTCACTGGAAAGTTATCCTTTGTTTCAACTTCATTGTCAGAGTATTATCCAGTTTAAATCACAGCACATCGGTTAAAACCTATGGACTGTCCATGCTTACAGTCCCTGCATGGGTGGAGCTTTTATCACATTATTGACAGGCTATCGGCATGCTTTTCATGAGAGTCTCCAGGTCAAAGGCCGTCTTTGTAAAGAAGCTGCACACCGCGTTCATCACCGACGTCTATAGCAAGATGGGAAAGAGCAAGCAGTGTGCGAGAGAGAGATGCACAAAGAGCCGCTTGGAAATGTAGCGTCCTAAAATAGATTCGCGCACTTTTAAAAGCGCAGCGTGCCCCCCATCCCCCACCTCCCCCCCTCCGCTCCCCCCAGAGCATTATTAATCCAGGGCTATTAATAACTGCGCTTTTCGCAGGCAGACTGTGTTCTGTCGCTGCTTGTGTTTAATCTCTTCTGGGAGTGAAGGGGAGGACGGGGGCCGGGGAGGATGAGGAGGAGGCGAAGGTGTAGGGGAAAGCGAGGAAGACAGGGGGAAGGAGTTTGAAGCCAGGAAAGACCCCCTGCTACGGTGGAAATGGGGCAGCTATTTCAATACATAGCTTGAAAAGACAAGGGAAAAGGCAGTAGGATTTCTTCTTTGGATTTCTTTGTTTTGACCAAAATGTTAAAGAGAATTCCTTAGTGTGATAAACAACTTCCCATAAGCTGACTATTGCACGTTTGAGTCTCTCCAGATGCTTGTCTGCTGTGATTGTGTTTAGAGGAAAGTGTTTAGAGGAAAGAGGCATCTTGAACCTCGGAATGAGAATGGACAGATTTGACAGACCAAAAAAATACCAAAAAATTTTCACCTGTGTAGAAGAACTACAATGATAGTAATAAAGCACAGATTCTCCATCACATGAAAAATACCCAACAACTCAACTCATTATCAATTATTATTATTTTTATTATTTATTTCTTATTATTTATTTATAATAATAACATTTATTTATTTATTTATTTATTTGTTTGTTTGTTTGTTTGTTTGTTTGTGTCTGGAAATGGGCCAGGGTCATTCCAGCTAAATAAATAAATAAATACATCAGATATATAAATAATAATAATTATTAATATTGTTGTTGTTGTTAAATAAATTATTATTATTATTATTATTATTATTATTTTATTATTATTATTATTTATTATTAGAGGTTTTACTTCATTTACTATGTATACACATGAAATCAGTAATTGTTCATGGTCATGGTTCATGGTTATCAAATGACATTGATAATGGGGTATAAAATAACGTTTTTTTTTTTATTAAAAAAAAATGGCAAAAACTATAGATAATTGCCTCATTTCGGAGGCTGCATCCTCCAGAGGTCGCATTTGTCGGCCACATACGTCATCGAGACAGCCTCATTTAAGAAGAGTAACCATAATAAAATTGACTGTTATTCCTCATGAGTTTCTTTAAAATCAAATGGTTATTTTTTTAGAGACTGTGTCGATGGAGTATGAGGCTGACAAATGCGGCCTCCAAAATGAGACGCAGCAAAAATGTCAGACGATGAATCTGAAGATGCTAGTACATTTGTTTTAATTTTGTTAGTACTTGCTTTTTCTGTGGCCACTTCCATTGTAGTCAGATTCATTGATTATAACAGAAACAATTTACTTTTGACACATTATGCATATTCACTGTCGATATAGACAGGGTGTTGCAATTCCAAACAGTTCTGTGTGCTCTAGTCTTACTGTAAAATTCAAACACGACTGACCTGGGAATTGTGATTAACAATGCCCAACTGCTTATAAACAAACTTCAGCTAACTGCTGCATAAGGAGATCAAGTGTAGATAAACACACACAGACACACACACACTGGCACCTTGCTCTTAACACCAGTGACATGGAGTGAGAGGAAGCTATTTCTAGTCCTTCCAGCAGGCGATTAGCGTAATCCATGGAGTACGATATAATCTGATGAAAGGTATATATGGCTACTCAAGCATTCTCTGGCCCTCTTCCAGACACTCCATTGATTAGTCCTGCCTGGCTTTTTATCCAAATACCACCACCCAGTTTTACACTGTCTGTACTCTCTCATTCCGGTCCTCTTCTCTCTCGCTCACCCAGCCTCACCCATAGCTTATGCAACACCTTCTTTTATTTTTAATGAGGAGGTACCTCTCTCTCTCACTCTTCTATTTTCATCCTGTCAGGTTACAATGCTCTTACCTCGTTTTTAATACATGGTAAGTGCCTCTGCAGAAATGTTTTTTGCTTTTTTTATGCCTTTCCCTTGGGACACGATCACCATTGTCCTCATTTATACATCACCTGGAAAAACACCAGAGAAACTGTAATACAACTTGGAGCAATGTGTATATGTATGTGTGCACAAATCATTTTAAAAATGTTGCCAGACAAGCTCTTTATTTATTGGATTTTACATTTAGATTACCTTTTCTGTCATCTAACACTCGAATGTAACCTCAAAAGCATTAATAATTTAATTAAAATGAAATATTTAGCAAATCTCTAAAGAATGAATATTCATTTTTCATACTGTACATTATTATATTGTGATGCATGCATTTTCTTGTAAAAGAATCTATTTAGTATTTTATATTTAATTTATTTAGACAAAATATTATAGAATTTTAATATCAGTCATTTAATGGTGTTATCCAGAATTTTAATGTCATGTGTCCCTAGTATGTTATTTTACATTTAAAGTACCTAAACATCCTTATAAAAGTGTTACTTGAGAAGCAAATTTTCAATATTTAAAATTTAAATATATTTTTTTCTCACTTCCCATTTAACATTACATTAACCTTTACAACTTTTGTGTCTTAATTAACTTTATCTTATTTTAAGGATGTTATCTATTTTGACCAGAAAGCAAGACAGAAACACTGATTATATGATCTTTTACAGTACACATCATGAAAGCTTGATTCTGTTTAGATCGGTCTGCAAGTTTGTGTATGTGCACTACGTGTGGGCGCTACAGTAATCAGCCGAGTCTCCACTTTGGTAAGAGCTCACCGAGGGAGATTGCCTGGAAACCCCCTCAGTCTGCCCAACCTCCACACTGAGGACTTCCTCGAAGACTCCAGTCCCGGAGTACCTCCCCTTTTTCTTTTTTTGTCCTTCATGCGTTTTTCATCTCCTCCTTTCAACTTAAAAACAGGTCCTTGATGAGTAACTACCAATTTGGAGGCGGGTGATATTTAAAATGGACGAGAAGTTTGATAAAGGATAGACATTAGCTGTGACGGAATTGCCGTTTTCTTTTGTTGGACAGGAAGGAGTTGATAGGAAGGTTGTCTTTAATAGTCCCTATGCTTGCTAATTATCACCTCAAAGGAGTTTTCCGTAGGGATGTGGGAGTCTGTCACATAGATGTTGTGTTTGGACTGATTACTGATCTGTGGTGCTGCTGCGTACATGCTAGACTGTGAACAGACATGTTAACAAAACATTTAATGGCTGTAACCAAGTTTCTGTATTAATAGAGCTAAGGAGTTAGAGTCTAAGGAGTGTTTTACAGTCGTAGGTACAGTCATTTGTTCATTCACCGGAATTGTTTGTTTATTTATTTACCTGCCGTTTTAAAATCATCAATTGCTTCCATGCACTTTGGAACTATTCCATTCTCTTTATATTCATTAAATATTTATTTCATATTCTTTTTTTGTTGTTTTTACCAAATAGCATATGGACAGACGTAAAATAAATTACAATTTTGCAACAAGGAGACCATGAAATTTGTTAGACTGATTCAGATTGCTAACTCGTGAGTCTTTAAATGATTTATTTAAGGAACTGGCTCGTAAAGAGGTATGTGCTCCATAAATAATTGTATTATTGCAAAGTGAATCACGTTACAAAATACAAAAATCCACATCCAGGCACACGCATAAAGTAAAAAGCCTTTATTCTAAGACAGGGCTACATATTAAAAAGACGCCATTAATTTAGTAATTAATCATTTTATTAATGTTCAAATAGAAATTTTGTATCTAGTCTAACAACCCCCTCCCCCACCAAAAAAAAGTAAAAACAAAAAACAAAGTAAAATTTTAATGACGTCCTTACTACCTTTCTGGGTCTTGAATGTGGTAGTTGTGTTGCTGTCTATGGAGGGTCAGAAAGCTCTCGGATTTCATCAGAAATATCTTAATTTGTGTTCGAAGATGAACGAAGGTCTTACAGGTTTGGAACGACACGAGGGCGAGTAATTAATGACAGGATTTTCATTTTTGGCTGGGTTTGAACGCGATTCTCATGTATGAAAATGACCGACCTGTATTACCTGTACTACAAAATTGCAAGAAAAACCTGACAGCAACTATACGTTATTTTAGGGTTTTCATTAAGATGTTGATATAACATCTGTTGCTGAGTATGTTTCATTCATGATGTTGCCCTTTTAAGTCAGTATAAAATTTTACTGGTATTTCCCTCATAATCCTTATTATAACAAGCCTATAAACAAGCTTAATTATGTTAGTTTGATGTCAACTAGCAGTAACAGTATCATTTAAGCGTCTAGACTTACATTGTGAATCAGACCACAGTGAGTACAGACTACGCAGCTTGTTTGTTTTTGCATGCATCCCCTGAAGCCCATATTGCCTTAGTTTTATTTCACAATACCCATCTTTAAAATCATCTTTATATCTTGTATATTCTGCATTTCTTTACATGGAATTCACCCGTAATCTCACTATTTTAGCATTTGTGCTTCATTAGCGAATGTTTTGAGTCATTTGTTGCAGACACCGTTGAACTTCATATATGGGAAGCACCCTGTTCTTCACCTGGAAAACTACAAGGTGTCTAGGGAAATCTATGCTAAGCTCATCTGGTCAGTAACAGGAGCGCTAGCCATGGCGACCTCGGCTGGCCAAGCTCTGACGTCAAAGGCTTAACATAGTCAGTCGGCCCCGAGGGTGCGAGGAAGGATATATTTAGCCCCGACTGATAAAGGGGGAGTAATCTGATTTTCATGTAAGCCGAACGCTTCCGCCAGGCATCCAGCGAAGAAACCGGATCATTAGCATGTTGGTAAACTTTAGCCGATGCTGGGAGGGCGAGCAGGGCGACGGTAGAGGCTGAGTGACATGTGGGTTAATGTGTTCTCAGCGGTGAGGGGCCCCTGCGTAGTGCTATCCTACCTCACACTTGAGGTCCCTGCAGACTCAAGGACACCCTGATGACTCTTTGGCGTTTGAAGAGACAAAGTATAGCTTTGTACTCTGTTCTAAGGGCCAATATTTAGCATTAAAGTAAAAATTACATTAGTGTACACCAATTCAAGAATTTAAAGTACTTCACTGCCACTGAAAAAATGAATTGCTTGGCTGCCGAATTAGTATCTTGTCCTAAATAGTAGGCAAGATTCAAATTAGCCCTTCTCAAATCATTTGTGATGGAAAAAAAAGTTATGCCAGTATTGGCCATGTAATGTTGTTTTTATAGTGTGAAAAGGGCATGTTTTTTGCACAAGTATTGCCCCAAATTAGTTATTTTTTCATCTTTTTATATATATGGTGACAAATTTGTTGATGGTGATGAAGGTAATGAATTATGCTAGATGCTAACTAGGGCTGTCACAATGAATTTATGAATTTGGCAGGCACTTTTTTCCAAAATGACTTTGTGTTGCATTGAAGGTATACATTTTTCAAACTATGCATTGTTCTTCAGATTGAGCTACAAGAATGCAATACTAAAATTTCAGTATATGCACCAAATTTTTAAAGATTTCTCTTTTAAATAAATGCTGTTTAACTTTCCAAGGAAAAACAAATGTACTACTCAATATTTGAAACAAGGATCTGCAAACAAAAATATAGGCAAAAGCTCATGTAGTTTTATTTCTCACAGGCCACAGAAAAGTGCAAAAGTGCAATGAAAGTGCAAAATGTTTTGGGTTCAACTCTTCATCAGTCATTTTATTTAAAGGCTAGGACATTCCAGTAACCCTACTAGTATATTGATAAAAATATACAACAATATTATATTAATGCAAAGGCATAGTATATGTTTATGTTTATAGGTTAAGTTTTATGTTCAAGTACATTAGTTACTATGTTACCTTACATATTTATCATAAAACAATCCTGTATAATCTTTTAAAATAACTGAATTTTTTTTTAGCAATGTCATCAGTTTGTGATTAGTATAGGTCTAAAACATATCATGCAAGTCGATCCAAAAATGATCACAAAAATACATAATTTCTAGTCTAACACTGAGTTACTTTATTTATCAGTCCAAAAAAATATTTTTCAGAAAGCAATTCATAGATAATTCCTCAAATTACTCGATATTCTTGATGTATGTAACTTTAATGTGTACTGTAGTTTGTGAATTGAGATGCAGTCCCTGAGCATTCTATACTCATAATTCAAACCCATGAAGTGCCAAGCAAATCTTCAAAACTGGTCTTGAGGTAAGAGGCAAACCCTTTTTGTTCCCCAGCACCTTTGAGATGCACTACTTTGATTCGCACAAAGCTTCGGAAACTGTTATGACCTGGTCGTCTTTAGTGGGAGCGCTCTGTTTCTCTGACTGAATGCCTTTAGAGAGAGCTTAAACCAGGGGTGTCAAACATACGGCCCACAAAGGTGTCCAATCCGGCCCGCGGGATGATTTGAACAATATAAAATAATAAATAAAACATTATTTTGAAAAATAAAATAAAACGTTTATTCAATACTATATTTCATTTTTAAGTTAAAGCGGAAGAATGTCTTAGTTATTTGCGTAGAATGTTATGCCTCGGGAGTCGGACACCTACACACGTACGTTTTAAAAGGCGCCTCTTGTGAATCTGAGCAGTAACATGCCAATATGATGATAGCTGCTACAACTAGGGTGACCACCTGGCAATAGATGCTTGCGGGACATAGATGTGATTTGCGAGACAGATACATTGTGTATCATGTGTGAGACAGATACATTTACTACTGTTATGCTATGTAAATACTGCTGATTTACATTCGTTGTCATATGCGCTTAATGTTTCTGAGCGCACATGTAAAAGCGAACTGCTTTGTGAGAGTGAAGAGAATCCACTCTGTGAGAGAAGAGATTTCTGTTCGCGCAATATGATGTGGCCTCACATTACAATAATGCGCTCTGGACATTTGTCATTAAAATAAGGCCACAGAAACCGCCCCTCAAACGAACTATTAAAATAAGAAGAAAGTCGGCCCGAAAACTGTACAGATTTTTTTAATTGGTTAAAATGAATGAGAATATCGTGACAAGGGGTGAAATGCTGAAGTGGTACATTGAAAGTGGACCCTAGTTGTAACTGATGTTTGTTTGGAAAGTTACTTGTGATTTTAAACATGTCTAGAATAAAAAAAAAAAAGACGACCCGGAAGTGTGGACAGGCTATTTGAGGAGAAATTGAAAGAAAGGTTCTGTGATCTCAACGCAGACAGGTAACGTTATGTTTAATCACAACCCGTTGCTGTGGTAAAAATGTGCAATATTAAATGACACTGCGGTGCACTGGACAGCTTAGCTTGGAAAAAGTAAATGAGCTAGGGCTGTGCGATATTTATCTTGTAGGCTACTACTGAACTGTTGTTTTAATGGTGTGCGAGCTGACATTTTGTAACTTTGCAAGTTCCCTGGACTTTGCGAGTTTTTCAGTGCCGGATGAAGGCAATCAGAATACAGTTATAATATAATTCAAGATATGGAGGCAAAAATGCCCTGTAAGAGTCTTTAAATATTTATGTCATGATTGTTAACGTTAACTATAACAAGAGTGTTGCTTTCCTGAATGTCAGCGCGATCGCAAATTAATTGATTGTATACAACAGCTCAACAAACAAGATGCTAGTATTAAGCGTGTTACGTTTTAGTCACAATGCTATCTGTTTATCTCTGTCTCGGCAATGAAAATTTTTAACAAAGCCAGAGTAAGACCAATTTTTCGTCTCCGAGCAGCAATGCATATTTTGTTACTGAATGAATCTGTCTTTTTGATCATCATTTGAGTCAATGATTCAGTGGCCATTAGACAATCCCTGCATCCCAATGTGCATACTATGCACCATATCTGCCCTAAATAGTATTGAAAATTATTAATATCACATAGAATTTAAGATGGATATAGTATGCACATTGGGACGCAGGCAATCACTAGCTTCGTTTCTAAACGAATCAAACGTTTTGAATGAATGAGTCAATGGATCACTCATTAAGACGGAGACTTGCTGCCACCTACTGGCAGCTTTAGTGTCCTATTTATTTATCCATGACAGCCTTAAACAAACCATCTCAAAAACACACTCAGCAAAATGTGGTAATTATTAATATTTAAAAAAAAAAATCAAAATAAAAAATGACATTGTGTCAATATTGGACACCCCTAAAATAGCATCATTTTTGAAAAAAGGTTTAATAGATTTTTTTAATAAATTGTATTGTAGTATGTATGGTTAATATTGTTTGTAATTGTGAGCAAACTAGGGTTTAACAAAAGGTAATTCGGCCCGTACAAGGGGACAATTTCTTCGATCCGGCCCTCAACCTAAAATGAGTTTGACACCCCTGGCTTAAACTAACTTGTGCAAGAGGCAGAAAACACATCGCTGTCCCCATGACAACTCATTAATGCCACCTTAAATGCAGTGAAACTAAAAAGACTATTTGAGGAGGGAAAAACAAGTAACACCAACAAAAGCAGAAATGATGGGTTTGTAGGGCCTTTTTTAGTACATCACTTGTGCCAAAAACATTTGCTGAGAAGCTTTGGGAAGCTCAGGTTTTGGGGTAGTGGTGCTATTGGAAATATCAGAGATGGAGAAAAAGTGATTGGTTGGACTGCTTTTTGGACCAAGCCTCAGGGCATCACCTTGGTTTCCCCACTAGGTTATATAACTGCATGCCCTCTTCATCAGTACAGTGCCCTACCATAAGGCCGGCCTTGGCTGTTACTTTTTCCACATGACCTATAATGAAACTGTTGCCCTTTTACACTGATTTTACACCAAATTTGGTATTTTTCTGTGATGTGCTTCCTGGATGAAGCTGGCTTGGCTTAGTTGGATGAATTCCCAACTGGCTTGTGATACAAAAGATGGCAGCGTCCACTAGCCTGTCGACATTTAAGCCCACACATTTGGTTACGGTAACATGGGCAGACACAGACAAATGTCAGCCCAACATTTGCAGATGCATCGTACATGAACTATATAGTACCGTCTCCATTGCAAATGCACCCATGGCCATTCCTTATGTAACTGTGTGCTCTAAACTGATTGCAAGTTTATGTGTCAACATGCTATTTTAAGTAGTACTAGCAGAGAGGTTAAGGAAACGTGTTTGAACCCATGCAGAGGTGACCCCTTACAAAATAAAAATGCAACAAATCTGTGTATGTATATACACACAGATTAGCAAATGTTTGGGGTTTGCTCCAGTCTTCAGTGTCACATGATCCTTCAGAAAACATTATAATCCTGGTTTGCTGCTCAAGAAACATTTCTCAGTATTATCAATGTTAAAAATAGTTATACTGCTTAATATTTTTGTGGAAGCCGTGATACATTTAGGCTTAGTTCAAAAGAACAGAATTTATTTGAAAGCGTAAAAGCATTTACAGTGTTACAAAATATGTCTGTCACTTTTGATTAATAAAAAGTATTCATAAAGTAATAATAAAAGTCTTAAAATATTTCTGACCCGAAAGTATTTAATGTTGAATTTTAAAGAATTTTTTTGTTTCATTTTGGCACTAAATTAGGTCCTGAAGCAGTCCAGTTTGTCCTTCAAAATCTCTATGATATAATTGTCACATACATTGTATATTTATCTAGAGAGAAGATATTCATTGTTACATTAAATATACAGGTATTGTTTTTTTCTTCCACTTGCCAGGTATGCTATCATAGAAGGTTAATTATTTTGCAGAAGGCCAAATAAAAGACTATTGGTTACTAAGATGCTAAGCTAACAGGCAAATCTGTGAGCAGTGTACAAGCTATTAGGCTAAACGGTTACCATTAACTTTTTAGCTTGCTAACCTAGCATGTATAGGGCCCTATGAATTCTGTTTTATTTTTTTCCCAAATTCCATTACATTTTTTTGCAAATTACATTTTTTTTTTTTTTGCATTTTAATTTTTGTTTTAATGGTTAAATAAAAAAATAACCAAAAAGCACGTTTAACTGAAATCATGAAACTTACAAAATTTAACAGCAATTTAGTAGGGCTGCCCCCTAATAGTCGACTAATCGTTAGTCGACCAGAAGAGGCTTGGTCGACCAAAAATTTTATTATTTGCTAAGTCGCAGAAAGAAAGAAAAAATCCACAGGTGAAGTCACGCAGTCTGTGACAGATCGTTAACAGCTAGTCTATGGTAATACAGTACATCAGGCAGGACATCCAAACACTCGACTATCATTCATCGACCTCAAATATGGCTTATCATCTGAAATATGTAAGTATTAGCAACTTTATATGGCCACTCAATCTAATGTTATCCTAGAGAAATATGCGCTATTCAGTGTCTCTGTGGAGTGTGGAAGCTAGTAGCGCACTCAGTGCAGGACAGATGGAGGCGCCAGTGTGCTCACGGTCTCTTAAAATACACCGTAATTTTTGGTCATACAGATAAGAGTAGTACACCTTTCAAATCTGTAAAGACTCTACGTTTATTTGTGAGTACTCACAATAACAACAAAACACGGCGCTTTTGTAAAATAATGAAAGCAAACATGATGCGCTTTCTGCCGTCTCAGTCTCTGTGAACTTGAGCACGAAACTCCGTGTATACTTGCCTTACAGACATTAAAAATATATCTACAGAGAGTGAAATGTCTTTCAAATGGAAAACAAATATTCTCAGATTATGTAATCCTTGTGAAACATGCATAGGTGCATCACTACGGCGGAGATGACGAGTCAGTGTCACCGACTTCATCTCTTAATCAGAAAACAAAGAAAGCACTAGTTTATCAAATTATTAAAATGTTAATGCAGTCTCCTTACTGTTTGTCCCTGACACATTCACAATCATTACTTCTGCCAGTGTGCTGTGGCAAGATTTATACGTGTGCTTGAGTGCTTATTAGGCTGTTTAGGCAATTAAAGGCTCATTATAATGATTTAAATGGGTTTTTTTAAAATGTGCAATTAGTTGACTAATGCTTCAAATGAACGACTACTAGTCGACCAGAAAAATCCTTAGTCGAGTGCAGCCCTACAATTTAGTAAAAGTCTAAGAAAAATAATATTTTTAAGGCCCTATGAAGTTTTTTTTTTTAACCAAATTATCTGTCTTCCATTTAATTTTCTGGATTCAATTTTAATGATTTCATTAAATTTTAATAATCAAAAGCAACTCTAATTAATAGATTTGATTAAAAAAATTGTTTGTTTTTAGTTTATTTATTTTATTTTTTTAGAAATACTGTGTGTATTTACATTTTTTCTGGTAAATAATTCTCTAAATATTCCTTTAAAAAATAACATTTAATAATTTTATTATTAGTAGCAGTACTATAATTTCATTAAGTAATATATTTATGGCACAGTTTCTTCAAGTTAAACCGAACTTTTATTTTGATGGGCTGCTGTAAAGACTTAAGTTTTTTTCACCTGCTTTTTTTTTTTAATTAAATGGTAAATTGCTCCTGAAGTGACTCTCAGTGCATCTCCAGAGATTGTTTTTGTGTTCATGTACTCATATATTGAGGCTGAAAACACTGCAAGCATCTCAACTGCGCTTCAGTATGTGTGTAGGAAACGAAACTGCATGTCTGTGCCATTCATTCACACAGAGACACGCAGAACATGCAGGATTCATATTTGAATGGTATTTTTGCGGCTTTATATTCAAAGACACTAGTCCATATAACGTTTTGATTGAAGTGTACTGACCCAGCTAGTTTTGATTTATTCATCAAAAATTGTGGCATATTCCTTGGCATTCTGTATTATACAGTAAATTCCATTTTTATTACTGGATTTCGCGACTCCATCTGCGTATTTTCACATCGCAAAATAGGGCCAAACAGGTATTTAAATTACTGTAAAGTAGTGCTGTCAAATGATTAATCGCAATTAATCGCATCCAAAATACAAGTTTTTGTTTACATAATATGTGTGTGTGTGTGTGTGTGTGTGTTGTGTGTGTTGTGTATGTTTATTATGTGTATATATAAATGCACAAACATGCATGCATATATTTAAGAAAAAATGTTATGTTCATATATTAAGTATATTTATATATAATATAAATTATATGAATATAAATATATACATGGAAATACATGGAAATATTTTCGAAATATATACTGTATGTGTGTGTATTTATATATGCATAATAAATATACACAGTACACACATATATTATGTAAACAAAAACTCTTGTTTTGGATGCGATTAATCGTTTGACAACACTACTATAAATGCATTATTCTTTTCTAATGTTTGTTACTTGTAGTTAAAACTACTACAAAAAAGTTAAAAGGTAAGGGTGTTTTAAATATGTAGAAGAACCTGTTGTGGTGCATGAATTCCACGCTTCGTCTTTAAGATTTAATGGGTTATCATAATTCTAATGACACTCTGATTGACTGTCTCTGTCTCTCCAGCAGTGGATGTGAAGACCTTGCTCCCCTCTGGGATGCAGAGTCCGGTGGGAGGTGGAGGAGATCAGGGCGGAGGCAGCGGAGGGCCGGTGGACCTGCGTACGGACCCACGTCTGAGCACGCTTAGCACGGTGGACCCGATGCTGAGGGAAAAACAGCTACAGCACGAGCTGCTCTTGCTCAAACAACAACAAGAGCTGCAGAAACAGCTGCTGTTCGCCGAGTTCCAGAAGCAGCACGAGGTTTTGACGCGCCAACATGAAGTGCAGCTGCAGGAACATCTGAAGGTATGACCCTTTCTGTCCTCTGTACCCATCATCTCCTTGAACTTTGGTTCTTGACCTCTGAACTCTTCCTAAACAGCAACAGCAGGAGATCCTTGCCGCAAAGCGTCAGCAGGAGCTGGAGCAGAAGAGGAAGTTGGAACAGCAGCGTCACGAAGAGATGGAGAAGCAGAGACTGGAGCAACAGCTCATCATGCTGCGGAACAAAGAGAAGGGCAAAGAGAGTACGTATCTCTCCATTAATCCATTCATTATGTGCACTACAGTAGGTCTACAGTGAACTCGTTTCACGGCACGGGCGTCGCTCATCATTTCCTGTTGCTTATTCTGATGCTGATTTCCAAAATGCAGATAGTTTTAAATCCACTGTTCACCTTTTGGTTCAATGAATAAACACCTTGCTGAGCAGTGCATAGCTGATGTTTATTGTTGTTTGCTGCTATAATTACACACTGCCATGGATATCCCTTGAAGTACTTTAGGCACAGTAGGCACAAAATTTTCTCATCTTTGGTTGTTTACATTTAAAAACGACACAATGCAGTAGGCATTATTGCACCACAAAATTAACATATTGGATCATTTCCAAAACCTAGTAAGCTGCCTGCTGCCTACATAGTATCCTATAGTAACCTCATAAGTGCACACATAGGCAGCTATTTTGTGCAGCACTCACATTAATACCAGTAGAGTTTTATGTCAGCATGTTACTAAGTTAACAATCTGGAAGACAAAGTATGGTAATTACACTATAATATATACAAAATATTTTATATAAAAATATATATTTTTTATATATATATTTAATAATTAAAATGACTATTTTTTTACTGTTTGTTTTTTGTATTGCATCAGTAATGCAGTACAATTCAAAAGTTTGGGATTGGTAATTTTATGTTTTTGATTTATTTATTTGTTGAAAGTACTTTGTACTTTTATTTAGCACGGACACAATGAATTGATCAAAAGTGACAGTAAAGATGTTTATAATGTTACAAAATATTTCTTCTTCAAATAAATGCTGTTCCCTTGAACTTTTTAATCATGTCCTATTTATTCATATCACAATATACACAAAAATATTAAGCAGCACAGAAAACCGTCTTCAGCATTGATAATGAAGTCAAGTAATGCTGCAGAAAATTTAGCCTTGATATCAAAGGAATAAAATGCATTTTAAAATTTAATTTCAAATAGAAAACTTGTTTTAAATTGTAATACTATTTCAAAATATTACTGTTGTTACTCTCTTTTTTTATCACAATTTAGCTTTGATATCAAAGGAATTTTAAAATCTTAATTGTAATAAATATACACACAGATAAAGACACAGATACAGATATGTATTTATGATGTCCTTTGTTCTCAGGTGCTATCGCTAGTACTGAGGTCAAACTGAAGCTGCAGGAGTTCCTGTTGAGTAAAAAGGAACCCGGCCCTGGTGGACTCAACCATTCCTTCTCCCAGAAGTGCTGGTGAGAGAAAGTCCATATCCTCATAGTCCATATCGCTCAGCCTTATTCTGAGCTGGTAAACCCAATTCAAAGTGCACCTTTTCACCTATTTTTAATTTAGTTAATATATCAAAGACAGGTGCAGTATGATGTAAAATGAGTTCGTCCACATACTGATATTACATCATGCCACGTTGTGCTGGAAGTTTATGGGTCTCATTTGAATTGTGATGGATGAGTCTTTGGTTGTTTTTAGGGGGGCTCACCACACGTCCCTGGAGCAGAGCTCCCCTCCACAGAGCAACACACCGGGCACGCCGCCCTCCTACAAACTCCCCCCACTGTTAGGGTCCTATGAGGGCAAGGATGACTTCCCTCTCCGTAAGACCGGTGAGTAGGCTTCTTGTTTTTGTAAAATAAACTGTTGCTTTACTGTGTAAATGTTACACTACAATTCAGTATGATTTTTTTGTAATGAAATTAATACTTTTACTTTTACATTTATCAAAAGTGACATTAAAGACAATTATAATGATAATCAAAAAAATTTTCAAACATATGCTGTTCTTTTGAACGTTCTATTCAACAAACAATCCTGAAAAAAATGTATCACAGTATCCACAAAAATAAGAAATGTTTTTGAGCATATTAGAATGATTTCTGAAGGATCATGTGACATTTAAGACTTGAGTAATGATGCTGAAAATTCAGCTCTGCATCACAGGAATAAACTACAATGTAAAATATATTAAAGTAGAAAACTGTTATTTTAAATTGTAAATTCTAGTGATCACTTCAGCTGTTGAGGTCAGCTGGGTGGCCTTTTCTTCCAGTCCTCTGACTGTCTTCTCTTTTTCTGGATCAATTTACCAGTAAACACTATCATTTTACTGTTTTCCACGCCCTTGTATTTCCTCTGGGAAAATGCAAATGTAGTTATTTTTGTTATCTTAATGAATTGTTTTAATGAGTAATAGTTAAGTGATGTTGACGCTGCATTATAAACCATCGGTGGATTGAATAAGCCAATGGATGAGCGTGCATGTAAATGGCCATTATTTTCTTTCTGTGCATGAATGACGCTGTTCTGGAGTCACCAGCGGTTTTGTGTGGAGAAGTTTGAGCTGTTTAACACTGCAGAGGTGTCACAGAAGATGCAAGGGTGTGTGTGTGTAGGGATGAAGTGAGGAGTCTGCAGATGTGAGTCATTATGAGTCATCAGAACAGCAGACCTACACACAAACACACACCTTAGAGCACTGTTACTTTAATACCATTGAGATGCTCTTATAGTTTTTAGTAATAATCGTTCAATTCTTTGTTTTCATTTTAATTTTAGTTGGAATTCTAGTATTTTTTTGTCATGTATGTGTGTATATATATATATATATATATATATATATATGGTTCTAGGTAACTATAATAGCACTGCATATTAGTAGCTACATTAGTGAGAAAATGGTTTTCATACAAAAATAATATTTATTATTGCCTACCTCACAATTTAACCCTCACACAACCTGCTGCCATTCTTAGATTTGAAGCGAAAACACAATTTAGCCTGTTTATGAGAGATTCAAATACCGAAAGCCACCTCAGACGTCGTCTCAAATCATTTCTGACATGTTTTCGACTATATTTGTGAGGGTTTTTTCAAAGTACTGCTGGTCATCTGCTGTTCACTCTCATAGCCGCCAGCCATACTCCAAAACTCCCACACAGATTCAGTGAGTTTGTTCCCGCAAACACACACACACACACACACACACACACACATCTGCTATCTGCTTTTTACACACTGCTATCTTTTAAACTGTCACACCCACGCTGCTTTATAAAGCTCTCTATAGTAGAACTGACACACATATACCATCCGGAGGATAGGAGGACTCACACACACACACACACACACACACACACACACACACACACACACACACACACACACACACACACACACACTCACACACACACTCACACACACACGTGCCCTCTAGCTTGGACTTCAGCACACTGATAAAGTAATCGCAGACGGGTCTGTTACCGTGGGCGAAGTGCTTACTCTGTATTACCACTGTTATGGCAACACCACAGCAATCTCCTTATATAACGTGCCCTCAGTTTGTGTGTGTCTTTCCATCCTGTCCCCTCCCCCGTGTCTCACACTTTTATTTTAAATCTAATTAAGTCCATACTAAAGTCACTGATAGCATTAGATGTTAAAGACCTTTCTGCTCTGTATGCCCTGTGTGGCTGTGACGCAGAAAAGCGGGCCCAGAAAAACACATAGGGCTCGGTCAAGCCACCTTATACACGGCGTGTTTGGATAATTGCCCCAATTTCTTTCTTTTTTTCTCTTTCAAATCCCTTTTTACTTCAATTAGTTTAATTTGGCCCGTCGTCTCCGGAATCAACAAGAGATCAAATCGGCACGCTGTAAATGTAACTTTTTATCTATAGCTCAGTTTGTGTGTGTGAGTGTATGAGAGAAAGAGAAATGGGAAGGGACAGGCGGTTGCTGTCCATGGTTCTGATGCACAAGAGCGACAGATGCAAACTCTCATTAGTGGTGCTTATTAAGTGAAACATCACTATTGTAATTGCTTATACTTAGGGTGGAGAGTTTCGAACAGGCCCCTGAGCATATAAGTGATAAGTAAGTAAGTGATATCTCAAATCATGCTGGGTTTGCTTTTACTTTTCTAAGTGATTGAATCTTTTTCTTTCTCTCTTCTGTTCAGCCTCTGAGCCCAATCTGAAGGTACGTTCACGGTTAAAACAGAAGGTGGCTGAGAGGAGGAGCAGCCCACTTCTTAGACGGAAAGATGGTACTGTGATCAGCACCTTCAAGAAAAGGGCGATTGAGATCTCAGGTAAACCATATATGTGTGAATGCAGAACTGTTTGCATAACCTCATGAGTATTTAAACAGGTTTGAACCAAGAACTACTCTTTCTGGCTTAAACTTTTTTTATGCTAAGGACTTTCCAAATATGATGATCTTTCTTTGACAGATCCCCTGTCTTAAAATATAAAGGCATCTAAATATATTTTAATAAAAAAATATATTTGGAAAAAGTATTTACATTATATTTATATTTAATTTATATTATATTACATTATATTTATTGTGTGTGTGTGTGTGTTCATATTTTGTGATAGGGGCCCATAAGTATCTTTAAAATGGAAAATACTTGCTTTCTACTACAACACTATAATAATGCACATTTATAATAATGCACGTATTTCTTCACAATTCTGTAAATTTGGCATTATTGTGTAAATTTGAACTTATTTACCTTTGTTTCATTATTTTTGTTAATGTGTTTTTTGCACTATTTAGTTAGACTCAAAGAATACTTTATTATTAAAATACTAATATAAATATTCTATAAATTCAATAAAATAAACATTATTTTTGGCATAGTTGTGCATTAAGCTTTACAAAACATAGTTTATATGGAAGATGTAATCTTTAATATGTCAGCACCTGAGTTGTGTTCAAATAAGCCTGGAAAAAAAAAACCCTCTGCTGTCAGATGTGTGAAGATTTGCGAACAGAAGTAGTGAACACGTAGATTGTGTGATTCCTGTGCTGTTAAAATAACTGCAGCTTGGAGGAAGGGAACAGTTTAATATCCTGCTGATACATTAAAAATGGTTTAATCAGTCACTAAATATTGTGAAATCATCAGCTGTATTTTCTAACGATGCAGCTAAAATGTGATTGTTGAAATCCTTGTGTGTGTTTCAGTGTCCTCTATGTGCAGCAGTGCTCCTGGCTCGGGTCCCAGTTCTCCGAACAGCTCTAACTGTGCCATTGCCGAGAACGGCTCCAGCGGATCCGTCCCAAACATCCACGCTGAGGTGAGAGACTTACCCCCCTACACGTTTGCCTCTCTTCTGCTCTCACACTCCCCTCGCTTCTCAATAGGTTAGGGATGAAAAAAGACACAATAAATTGGCTTCACCTAGATAATGACACTGTTTCTATGGAAACAATCTATCGTACGGAGCCTTGTGATGGCCTGGGATAACACTGGTATGCTAATCCCCAAAAAAAAAACACGTTCCGAGAGTCAGTCTTGCAGTGAGTTGTATCTGTAGGCTCAAGAATGGCCACAGCTGCTCTGAATGGACAGCAGGAAGCTGCCTGGGGTCAACTCTGCATGCTAAGCAGCTAGCCTTGAGGATCACCTTAACCTTGAAAGCCAGAGAGAATGGAATTGTATGTGCTCGTGCCACAAAGGGCTTGAAGCTGTAAGAAAGCTGAATTTGAATGAACCAGTTTGTGTTAAATTTTGAATGACCAGCATATCAAATGCAAAACTAAACACGGCAGCACTTCAGTTTAGGGACAAATTCTTACTATTAACTAGTTGTAACTTGCTTATTAGCATGCCTATTATTAACACATTGGCTGTTTAGTAGTACTTATAAACACATATTCTGCATGACCATATTCTACATCCCTAATCCTACCCAATAATAAACAGCAAATTAGCAGTTTATTGAGGCAAAAGTCATAGTTACTGGTTTGTTAATAGAGAGAATTGGACCTTAAAATAGAATATAAACAAACAAATAATGCCATTTACAGTGTTTACATGTAGTTTATGACTTTGTAATAAACTATTTTTATTGTAATAACTTAAAAATATATACATATATATATATATATATATATTCAAATATTCAAAAATTATATATTAGTATTTTATGTATGTTTTTGATTTTTGTCAATGAATGTTGTGATATGCATTTTTACCATATATACTATTACTCATAGTGAGATGTACACTTTTGGTCATGCCATCCTTATTGCAGTCCATGTTTAAATTTTGGGGAATTTTACATGCTTGCTGGAGAAGTTTGACATTCACTTTTTTTCTGAAACAGTTCTGCTAGTGGTACATGATGTGTTGAGTCTAGACTATGCGCTCTGTTTTCTTAAGGGTAGAAAACATTTGATTTTAGCATCCCTTTGTATAGCATCTTTTAAGATGTTACATTATTGCCAGTGGATGTGATAGAGGATAAAGTGTGCTGGAGTTTGTCAAAGAGAAAAGAAATAACGTTTGTCAGTCTCATCAACCAGAGAAAAAAACAATCCCTTCAAATAGGCTCCAATGGAGATGACTTAAGAATCACCTCTTTAGCTCTGTCCGGCATGCAAAGGCTGCGTACCACTCCCCAAAAATAGTCTTAAATCGCTATTCCAGAGCCTCTGTAGCCTAGCAGTACGACCTCGAGAGAAGTGATGGATAAATGTGAAGGAGAATAGAATGCTGAATCATCTCTTCTGCAGGTAGGGCGCTCTGCCACAGAATATCCGCTTTGTCTTTTTCTTCCTCGTCTTTTCTTAGTGTAACCTTTGAGTCAGAGTGAGAATGACGTACATTGTACGAACAACTTATAATGAAAGGCTTAAATTGGGTCTTTGGGGATGAATAAACATTGCCTTCTAAAGCAGATCCATTAGTTTTTGTTCTTTAGCTTTGAAAATGGCTGCGCTCCAAGTATAGGAGTCAGATGATGGGATTACCAGTACTCACAAACACCTCCGTATTTCTCACGTAGCTTTCTTTTGGGACATTTTTTCAGTCTTTAGAAATGAGAAAAAGCAAACATTTTAATTATCCTTATGACTGCTTAGCTCATTTTCTTTAACATGGCAACTGGAACTGTTGTCTTCCTAAAGTGGCGCTCATCCAGTCCCAAATACAGACAGTCCATTCCCACATGCTGCTTTGCTCGTCACAACTCGTCACAGCTTAGTAAGGATTTCCAAAGAGGAATGCTTTCAAGTGATCAAGTCAAGCTGAAACTCCTTGTCTGGGATGCCTTCCCGAGATAAAACAGATTCTTTGTGCTGTTTGAAGTGTACATCCTGAAATATAGATCTGCTGTTTGTCCTGTGGGACTCACGTCTTTCTCTCCTTTTCTGTTTCGGCAGCAGTTGCGTTCTCTGCATCAGTCTTTGACTGGAGATGGGACACCGAGTCCCCTTAGCCTCTACACCTCTCCATCTCTGCCCAACATCTCTCTTGGACTGCCTGCCAACGCGCACATCACGGTGAGTGTCCTCGGCTAAAGCCTGGTGGCTTCGTGATGGTGATTCAGAGTTAGCAAGTGGTGTAGGCTGAACCCTAGTGGGCTTGCTAGATCATTAGGATGCTTTTACACTAGAGCTTTTGGTCTGGACTCAAGAGTTTGATTGATGTGAAAGTGTTTTTCAGAAGATGCACACCATTGATCCAAACCCTAGTCCATTCTCTGGTACGGTTCATGTAAACTACACTACAGTTGGTTTGAATGCTATTTGTCCTAAATTGCAGAAGTGAACCACTTTTGATGATGCCTAATTTGCGTCTTTGCACACTTCTAGTCACAATTATAGTATAAAGCATGGTATTACAGTTCTTCTCTGGAAAGTCCACTATCCTGCAGAGTTACCTTCAATCCTAATCACCTTAACCAGCTAATCAAGGTCTTCAGGGTTACTTGAAATTTCCAGGCAGGTGTGTTAGGGCAAATTGGAACTACACTCTGCAGGACATTGGCCCTCCAGGAGCAGGATTGGACACCTCTGGTATAAAACAAGCTCTCACAGTGGTGACCCAAAAGGACCCAAAAGTACAATGTGAAAGCTGAGCAGCGGGGCGTTAGAAGGGGATGGAATCAAACTGGTTCTGGTTTGGACCAAGCAATCGAACCAAGTGTGAAAACAGCCTTGTAGGCTTTGGTACCTTGGTTGCAGCTTTAAGCAGCTCAGTGTT
>JAFVLL020028190.1:0-20146 GCA_021397915.2 Tor tambroides
TCATCACCTGCAAAGTACCATCCCAAAAGTAAAGTGTGGTGGTAGCAGCCTCATGCTGTGGGGCTGTTTTTCAGCGGCAGGGACTGAGGGACTCAGAGTAGAAGAAAAAAAGCTCAATGCACCAAAATATAGAGATAGCCATAATGAAAACCCAGTCCAGAGCATTCAGAACCTCAGACTGGACAGAAGGTTCACCTTCCAACAGGACAATGACCCCAAGCACAGAGCAAGAGTGCCTTATAGACAACTCTGTGAATGTCCTTGAGTGGCCCAGCCAGAGCCTGAGCTTGAACCCAATAAAATATTTCTATGGAAACCTAAAAATATTCATCTGCCCCATCCAACCTGATAAAGCTTGAGAGGTGAAGAGGTGAGAAGAAGAATGGCAGATAATTGCCAAATGCTGATGTGCAAAGCTTGTCGCATCATACCCAAAAATACTTAAAGGTGTAAAGGTGCTTTAGCTAAGTACTGAGTTAAGGGTTTGAATACTTATGCAATGTACTTATTTCAGTTTTTTATTTTTTATAAATTTACAAAGTTGTGACAGTTCTGTTTTTGTTTAAGGAGTGTAGATTGATGTGGAATAAAAAGCAATTTAAAGCAGTTTAACATAAGGCTGCAAGTAACAAAACGTGAAAAAAATGAAGGGGTTTGAATACTTTCGCAAGGCACTGTGTGTGTGTGTGTGTGTGTATATACACACATAGGAAACCAGGCATCCAACTGCTCCATGGTGCAGAAGTGGCAGGTCAAACCTGCAGAAAGCCATAAAGGAGCTGGGAGAGGAGGCCGAGAAAGCGAGCTACTGGCTCCGGAGAAAGCACAACGGGTGGGGGGCAACACCCCTGTAAAGGTAGCTGCAGGGGGTGGTGGTGAGACGTCCCCTACATGTCACTGCCCCCCCCCACCCGCCGGGAGATGTACTGGGACAGGGGGCAAAACATCAGTGATCGGCAGCCTCCAGCTGACAAACCTGCATCTGACCTAAAGGCACCGGCGGAGGTGCGACAGGCCGAAAAGCCAAAGCAGGAACAACATCTCACCTGTATAATGATCTAAAAACATGGAAAATTTTAATTAAAATTGTAACATATTTAATAAAACAATTAATAAACCATTATACAATTAAATAAAATCCTACTAATTATATTTATAGTTTATACACAAATGTGACAACTTTATTATATTATATTATATTATATTATATTATAAATAAAAATTGTACCCGACTTTTAAAAATTGTAATATTGTTTTATATATATATATATATATATATATATATATGTACACACACACACACACACACACACACACAGAGTGTATATGGAGTCTATTTATCCATCCATATATTCGCCAAACTGCTTATCCTCTGTATGGACTTTATTTAATTAATTTTATTGTGAATATTAGCAATATACAATCATATACAGTGAGAGTAAGCAAAGAGCAATCTAACATGTAGAATAAAATGGCCTACAGTGCTCTGCTTATGCCATATCTTACAAGAACCGAGATTTGGAGGAATCTTAAAAAAAAACATTCAAGAAGATTTCAAGAAATAGTGGATGTACAACAGGAGAAAATCTTCCTTACGGCATCATTTTAAAATGAACCCAGTTCCACGGAAGAAAGCCGCACCGACACTCTGACTTGACAAAATGTCAATGTGTTTTCCTCTGGAGAGCATGCTACTTTGTCCTCTCTTCTCAAAGCTGAACGCTTGGTTTGCTCCTGGATGTGGAATGTTAATGAGGTTGATGGGTTTGATTGAGGTGGGGTGGGAGAGAGAGGAAAAAGAGGGACAGAGAAAGAGAAGACTGCCAGAGCGTGAAGGAGTATGTCGCTCATAAGAATTTACCGCTCCCTCCTTTCATAATACAATAATAGACCGGAGGAAAAAAGAACTGGCTTTGTTTGACTTCACCAGTCCAAGACATAACATGTTTTGCTGCATGTCATCTGCTGATGTCAACAACTGCCGAAACAACCATTGTTAGAAAGTTTTATTCCACGGATCCAATTTTCCTGTGCTTCTTCACTGCTAGCGCATGCCAATACACACAACAGCATCCCTACCTGTTATAGTAGGACGAGGAAAAGCAACCTTGTGTTTTCAGTGAGTCACAGCCTGGATGACATAATAGTCACTATTTTCATTTTTAAAACGTACTTCACTGAGATAATTTCACATATTTGCAATGTCAAGTAACATTCAATTAAAGGAACAGCTCACCCAAATATGACAATTTGCTGAAAATTTCATTTACTCACCACAAGGCCATCCAGTGTGCAAAGGAGTTTATTTCTTCATCCAAATGGATGTTTAGAAGAAATTTAACATTACACGACTTGCTCACCAATGGATCCTCTGCAGTGAATGGGTGCCGTCAGAATGAGAGATCAAACAGCTGATAAAAACAGTCCATCAAATAACATCTTGTGAAGTGAAAAGCTGCATGTTTGCAAGAAAAAAAATCCATCATTATGGCATGTTAAAGGCAGGGTAAGCAATTTTTCAAAAACGTTTTGGAAAACTGAGTCGGGCCGAGTACCAAAACAAACTTGTAGCCAATCAGCAGTAAGGGGCATGTCTACTCGTGATATGGAGGAGAAAGCGCAGTGAACAGCCGAGCCGAGCGATAGAAAGATAGAGATGGCGGAAAAAAAACAAAAGAGGAAAACGTCTGCGGAACGATAAGGCAAGAAGTTGGACCCGTATAAATATCAGATCAGCTTTCCAGCGCTTGAGAGAACTCAAGGAGCGGAAGGCCTGCGATCAGACGCCAAGGTTGCTTTGTTTCTTCTCGATAGGTGAGTAACAACATGTCTACACCGGATGCGCCGCGACGCAACAGCTAAAGCCTGCCTACACTGGACGTGTGTATTTCAGGCAAGAATGTAGTTGTTTAAAACTCAAATCTGCGTTTTATTTATAAAAGCAGTGCCTATTTGAAAATGTGCTTCGCCAATTTCGGAGACGTGAGTTCCACGCGATCACCGGGCGCTCAGTGCTCATATATCCCAAAGAGAGGAGCATAACCTCGGCTAGTCCTTCTGACATTTGCCGCTGGCTCTGATGTCTCTGTAGTGGTTAAACATAAGATATAATTCGTTTTGGGTAAATCTAACAGGTAATCTTTGGTCTTTATTCTATTGTTCTATTAATATGTTAAAATG
Source organism: Tor tambroides (assembly GCA_021397915.2). Taxonomy (NCBI): domain Eukaryota; kingdom Metazoa; phylum Chordata; class Actinopteri; order Cypriniformes; family Cyprinidae; genus Tor; species Tor tambroides. The sequence goes on from JAFVLL020028190.1 coordinate 3,181, forward strand.
AAAACAAGCAATGTTTGATATATTTCGTTTCATTGTAATGTATGTATGTTCCCTGAACTACATTTCTGCGGCTATTAATATGTTTAAACGAAAACGAAAAGAGGCAGTGGTGTTTGATATATTTCGTCTGTAAATACAGTGAGGAAGACTGCAGTAGCCGAGGCGAGCTGATGTTATCAAGTACGCTGCTGTTTGCAGAATTACCGGACTTGCGTCGTTCCATCCGCGGGAGTTCACACTCTGAGTCTAACTCGTGAAGTCCGAAATACTGAGGATGCAAGTCCGAAATTTGCGTACTTGGTATTGAGAAACATGCGCAGACCTAACGTTAAGTCACCAGACTATTTGCCTAATCTTCTCGGTAGTTTAGACCGCGATGGAAACGCAGACAGGAACAGGTCTGGGGGAAAAAAAGATCCTGGGACATATTGTTCCAGGTAATTTCGGTGGAAAAGTGGCTTATGTTTCACAGAACTAATCGTTGCCTGGGTTGTGTAGGCTACGTATATGTGGGGTGGATCTATCAAAATAGGGGCGAGACCCTTTTGGTGTAGGGGCATGTTTGTTTTGGTGATTTCAAATATCAACATTGGCTTTCAGAAATCGCTTACCCTGCCTTTAACATTTTAACTTAACTTAGCCAAAATAATCTACTATAATGCTTTGTCCAGTGAAAAAAATTCCATCCTTCCCCTGTTGTCTTCTCACATCAAAATCCATCAACATATTTGTTTAGAGCTGTTTTGGTGTGCGTATTTCTCTCTTGATCCAGACAAGACAACCTTCTCAATATTATGGATAGAGGATTTTATATTTTATGTGGAAGCAATGGTTTGAAGTTAAAAACAGCTTAATGATGGCTTCGTTAATTACAAACATGCAGTTTTACAATTGACACGACATTAATTGATGGACTGGAGTCATGTGGATTACTGTGATGTTTTCATCAGCTGTTTGAACTCTCATTCTGACGGCACCCATTCACTGCAGTGAATCAATTGGTGAGTAATCTATTCCAATGAAGATACAAACTCATAATTTTCAGCTATTTACATTTTTAGGTGAACAATCCCTTTAATTAAAAATACAGAAGACTGTTACTAACAGACACCTCCTCAAAATTGAAAAAGCCAACAGATACAGCAGTACATTACCATGCTGCTTTTTGGACAAGATCCACTATGTTCAGACATGCTTGAGGGGGAAAAAGTTATAAAATCCTTCATTATCCCAAAGCCCCCGTACACCTGAGCCCTTGGCGCTTTTTTGCTCCTGCCAATGAAAGAGTGTGAAGAGAATCAGGTAGCTGTCAGAGCGTATCTTATCATGTCTCCACAGAAAGACACAATATGTCTCTGTTGATGGTCTTGAAAACCGAATGAGATCTGTGAGGTTTTTCGTCCTTAAACCACAGAACAGTCCAGACAAGTTCAGAGGATGTATATGTGTGCTCATGAAGCAAATAACTCCTGTTTTGTTGTAATATATACTAATTTACATTTATCCTTTACACCGTTGCTCCGAGCAGATGCTTTTCTGTGCAGAAATATGGTCTTTTTTCAACCCCATTATCAGATGCTACATCTTTTGGGGCTACTGTATCCACGGAAGCGAGAACAAAATTGAAGATCTCATCAGCAAGGGAGCACATCACTAGGAATGCAGAATGCCGTAGCCTACGCTGTGTGTAGGCAGATAGCACAAGGCTCCAGGCAGATAGGCATCAGGCTATGAACATCCAGATCACAGCTTGCAGCTGGCTCAAAGCTAAATACAACATCCAGAGGTGAATGTCTGCGAGGGCAAATGCTGAAAGGTTGTTTCATTTTAAAGATATACACAGATGGTTTAGGGTTCATTTCCCCAAGCAAAACATATATACTTTACAACATATCTTTGCATGAACGTTGCGAAATCATCAGCATGAAATCTTACTCTGCTCAACAAAACATATTACACAGGGTTTGGGGTTGTAAGCAAACATGAACATTTGCACAAATGTAGGTTGACATGAATAGGTTACAACAGCATCGCCAAGAGCTACTACACAGAAGGGTTGATGTTTAGGCCTGGTTAGTCTGGTTTATGGTTCTCTTCTGCCCCCTGCTGACATGTTTTGTGTTATGACAAGTTCAATCTGCAGTGTTGATGATATACAACTCCTCATTTTTATTACTTTTTAATTATTAGTTTTTTTGTCTTGTTTTCTTGAGAAGTAAAGTTTGTAAAATAATACAACGTCACAGATGTTCACAGATAATATCACTTTTAACCAATTTTTCACCCCACAAATATCGTTTTTTCTTATTTTAAACATAAAATTGTTATTTGTCTTTATTTTGATTTCTATTTTTCTAATTCTGTCTTTTTTCTAAGATCCATTTGTAAGATGTGTTCTACGTATTTTTTTTTTTTTCTTGTTTTAATAAGTATTTATCAGGAATTTTTCCAAATACCTAAAAATGCCTAATATTTGAAAACAACATCAAGTAGTTTACAGGGTTATTATAGTTAACTGAAACTAGAGCTGAAACTAAAACACTTTTGTTAATCGAAACAAATCTGAAATACAGTAAATATTAGATGATAAACCTAAACTTATTTCAGATAGTTGTAACATTTATAATTTCACATTTAGTTTAAAGCTGGAACATTAAAATTACTAACAGGAAACAAAATAAAATAAAAACTAAAACTAAAATAAACCATACATTAAACCTAAATAGTAATGTTAAAAAGGCAAAATACTAAAAAAGACCAATACAAAATATGAATAAAAAACATAAATATTATTATTAATTTAATATTAATCATTCTTATTATTATCATTATTATTGCATAGGTATTCAAGCGTCACTTCTATCTATATGCTACATTAATTTTCTGCTCATCTTCATTTTTTATAACAGAAGCTCTGTTGTTTCCTGTGCACTCTGTTGTGTATTCACCTGGGCTTGATAAGACAGGAACAGTCCTCTGATTGCCTAACCCAGCCAGCTATTTTTAGCACCTTCATCGTCCTTATCATCAAGGTAAAATAAGAATGTTGCTGAGAGGGCTTAATTACGTATTTCAAACAGATGCAGTGACACAAGTCTCATTTCCCCCGTTCCCTCGCTCTCGCTTTTGGGACTCTGTAGTAATGAAACAGGAATTGACCTAAATATTCACTTTGCTTCACTATCGTTTCTAATTATTGCGGCATTACAAAACTCTATGCGTTCAAAAGCATCTAAAGCTTCAGTTGTACTGTGGGAATTACAGCTTCAATTAAAATTTCATAGTCATAATGTAACTTGTGCTCAAAGGGAACCACATTCCAAAAAAATCCAACATATGTTTTTCATGAAGCCACTACAGCTGAATTACTACATTCAGGTCAAAGAAACAGAATTTAGTAATAATAGCAATAAAAACACCCTTTCCCTACAAACTACTCCTCAAGGTTATCCATTTATTCAGACTGTTTTTATAAAGCCCACAGTTGAACAGCTCTCTGCCATGGCTGTATTCCAATCACAGCTCTCACAGCACGTTTTAACTCAAGTACACACAGCAGTGCACAGCAATTAAAACTCAAAATTGATTTTTTTGTTTCCAATAGAACTTTTTTTTTTTTTAAAGGCAGCCAAGGTGTGGAAAAAATCTATTAGAATTAACACATTTACCACAATTTTAAATGAGATGAGAGAGAGAGAGAGAGAGAGAGAAAGAGAAAGCGAGAGAGAGTAACGTTATGTTAACATTAGGGCTTTATAGGTATATCATCTTATAATTTACAGAAAAAAAAGAAGTGTTAGTCTTTTTACCCTACTGAAAAATAAATATACTAAAATGTATTTGAAATACATTTATTTCATACTAAGTATACTACAAATACATATTTATGCGCTTAATAAAAATACCTGGCAATTGTACTTTTAGTATACTAAACCAATATAGTTAAAGCCTGCCAAATTTTGCGCTTAATGCACTTTAATTGTGTAGAAGTAGTGCTTAAGTCCAACTAAAGATATACTGAAGTATGTGCTAAAGTAGAACTATTGCAAGTATACTTCAGGTACAATTTAAATATCTTGCACTTAAAGGCCGATATTATTCAAAGAGCATAAAATCCTCATCAATAGTGACACTGAAACAATTTATGCTTAATATGAAGAAATGTGCAAGTAGTACTCCAAATAAAGTTTAATTATAATATTTCTATCAGTAAGCCTCAAGCGATATGTCAGTAGAGATTTGAGATATACGTAGAATTAAATAAATGCATTTTAAATATATTACTCTTACAACTTGCATTCTATCTTTTCATTGTTATCGTAGTTATAAAATAGTCAGGCATTTTAATCAGCTTCACAGAGGGCCTGCAAAAACTCACCCTAAGAGGCCTATGACCCACTTTAAATGTTAAAACAGAATACGAATCCAATACTGCTTAACACAGTTTTACAGAGAATTTCTTGCAATCCAATTTGTACTGTAAATTTAATAAGCTTTCATTCAGCCCTACTTTATGTTATGCATCTTTAAAAACCTGAGCTGTGGTATTTTAACTTCATGAGTATTAGCTAAGAGTGAGTGCTAAAGTATCTGTTTGGTGTCGGTGTCTGAACACGCAGTCCGCTACTATCAAACGTACACATGTCAGACTCAAACAAAGTTTTTAAGACTAAACAGCTCAGGTCATTCCCTGAGTAAGATCAGCACTCACAAGCCGACTAGCGTCAAACCGGCTGTAATTCATATAATGACGGCTTCCCCAACATTCATTCAGAAAGGGACCTTGTACACAAGCACAAATGTGAAAAGGAAAATAGTTCGCACAGTACTTTCTAAAAAAGTAACATTGATATCTACAAAATGGAAACTGTTTTGTATGTAGCTTTTCTGGGACTTTCAGAGCTCAGTATAGATGGGGAGGACCGCATTCACTTTTTGAAGAAAAGGATGAGAGGAGGAGAGAAATAAAGATTTGGAGGGGAGGAATGAGCAAAACATTTGTTTGTTATCAGAGGACCTCTCTCCCAAGGTCTCCCTGTAGAGCTTCTGACCAGAACGCCTCTTAGAAAGAGATCAACCTCCCTGTGGCTTCACTAGAACAGTCCACTACGGCCAGAAAACACCAAGCAAACAGAGTCCTAACGAAGACCAATCTGAGCGGTTCGGCCCAGAACTCACCTGGACATCAGCGGAGCCCTGGAGCGGCACTAAAGACCTCAGTTCACAAACACCGCAAAAACCCTTCCACCTGAAAGAGAAGATGATAAAGAGGATGGTGTTGCTGATGATGCTGTTTGCTGGATCTCACTCCTGTTCATTTAATGGTTCAACTCGCTATCTCTTCTGCAACAAGGTCCAAGAGATTCCAGAATATATACCGAAAAATACTACATTTGTGTGAGTATAAACATTTGTGTGAGTATAAACACACACACACACACAAATGCACAATAAAATACACAGTTATGAATTTCACATTAGAATCCTCACTTCAGATATTTTGATGCTGCCTAGTTGATTTGGAAGTTGAAGTTACAGTATGTATTGTTAACTAAAACTATTTCAAAATTTGTTTTCATTAATTGAAACAGAGTTGAAATAAAATTAAATAAATGTTAGATATTAGATAAATGTTATAAATAATTAATGTAAATAAATATATTAAATATTGGATACATTTTTTAATGTTGCTGTAACAACTAGCTGAAAAAAACTAAGTTCTAAAATTACTCAAATTAAAACTTAAATAAAACAAACATTAAAAGAGGACAATAACAAAAGCAAATACAAAAATAATATAATATAAAATTAACAGCTAATTCAAAATATTAATAAATAAATAAATTAAATTAAGTAAAAAAACACTGACATAGTAATGTGGTAAAATACAAGTAGAGAATGTAGGTACATAAATCAGTATAATGAATATTTCTTCAAAAAATATTATTATTAAAAATTACTATAAAATGTCACTACAAAATATGAACAATTTTCATTTATTGCTTACAATTATTTTATTTAGCATTTTTTTGTAATTCAAAACAAGCTATATTGTGTTCTTTAATCTTGATATTTTTAATGAAAATTGATTATAGAGATTTATGCAGCACTTTTCTTACATTCATTTGAAATAAAACAAAAAGATTAAATAAATAAGAATTTTAATGAAAGCTGTATAATAACGAAAGTAATAAACAACACTGACAACTTGACAGTCTAATTAAAAGCCTGAGATTCTCAGTGACATTGTTATTGTTCCAGAGCTTGTTATTGTGGTTTGGAGAGAATGTGATTGACAAAGAATTCATGTTTCTTTTGTGAGACCCAGAATATTTTTTGCAATCTCAAGGCTATCGTCCCTCATACAAATTCTCGAGCCTGACATGGGGGAGTGTGTTTTTATGTTCAATGTTTTTCATGTATTGCATGAAGTCTTTTGTTATTTCAACCAGTCCAAAAAAAAAAAAAAAGAGAGAGAGGTAAATGTGAAGATGAAATAAAACCATCTTTGACTCCTCAAGCAGGTTAATCGTGGATTCTATTTCAGTTCTGAACCGACTGCCAGTCAGTTTAGATAAGGTTGCCCAACTCAATCTATCTGAAGATGCCCAGCTGGATCACACATTTCAACCTGACAGGGCCTTTTTGTGCTCTGACCCTCACTATGACCGTCTACGCTTTGTGTTCATTACTTCACAGACTTCTTTACTTTTCCATTTTGGAAAAAGCATCAAGAGCTTTTCAGCTTGTGTGTCTCAGCGTGTCAGACTTTCTTCTCTGCACTGCAAGAACGAACAGGATAGGAATTGTTCATGCTGCAGATGTTTTCTCTCTTTATAACTGTAAATATCAAGGCTAATGTCTCTGAAACATTACATACACCACTACTGAGACCAAACAGAATCACAAAAATAAAAATATTGCTCGCTTTCAAACACTTCCTCCATCAGCTATTTAGATAACCCCACCCCAAACTCAGTCAGGGACAAATAAGTAAGGATCAAAACAGTCAAACTATGATATAACAAAGGTATAGTGATTTTTCTAATCTTTAATATCGGTATCTCTTGTACCAGATTTACTTTCCCGCATGCTTTACAAGGATTCTTGTCCGGAGTGCTTTGTGTAATTGTGCTGTCTGCGTTTCTGAGGGATTACAGGAATGAATATCCACAGGGAGAACACACAGACACTAATGACAGCGTGCAATAAGAATTACACAAAAAAAACTTGACAGTAAATAGATTATTTGCAGTCTGTAAATAGGCTACTGGTAATTGTGTTTCCATTTCTCATAACATTTCGCATCTTGAATGACCTAGTTTCTGCTATGACTCATTCTAACTTTCATGAGAACATATTAGATTCCTGAAGTGGAAGATTGGTGTAAGTTCACAAATATACTTGGAAAGAGATTTTAGAGCACGCACGCACACACGCACACACACACACACACACACACACACACACTGATACTCTAAATTTAAACCAGTCTGATCTCATGAGAAAACGAAGCTTGTATGCTTGAGAGAGCACATTTGTATAAATTTGTGCAATGTGATTTGTATGGAAACATATGATTTGTAGAAAAAAAAGTAAGCATGAAGGTCTGAATTCATGCCAATTAGCGGACACGTAAAATGTAACTTTGTTTTGATTTCAGCAAAACTGCTTTTGCCTGGTGTCAACATTATAATCGGGTGGAGTCGGACCACTCATTTAAAAATGAATAGGAGAATTTGTAGCATACTTTCCATTTAAGTAAAGAATGTTTGTGTGCCCATAGAAAATAGCTGTCAAAAGGTATCACTGAAAGGTTTGCAGAGTCTACTAACTTGTTAAACTAGATACAAATTAAGTGATTGGTAATCTAGTGAATGCAAAAATAAATAAATAAAAACAGCCATACCTGAAACAGAGGTGTCAACTTTTATATAGGATTGCTTATAATGTCACACTCACCTCTGAGTATTTATAACTGTAACACATTGATGGTAATGAATTGTTGGATGGTGAATCACATCTCTTCTGTTTAATTTTGAGCAGGGAGATCAAACAGACTCAGATCAGCGTGCTTCAACGAGAAAACCTGTCTGAACTACACGAGCTGAAGAGAATGTGAGTGCAAAGAGTGAAGGACACTGAGCTGTTTACTATTAAAACATGGAAGTGTATATTCAGCAAGAATCCAAAGCATTCAATCAAACATTTAAAACCCAGAGAAAATGCTACTGAATGCTCACAACTCTTCTTGGCTTTCGGCTTAGTTTTGACTTAATGCAAAACCTCATAAACACATGATATTTAGTCTTGATTGAATATGTTTAGACTTTCTTATGGAACATGTTGTTTAACAGTGACCCAAACACTAGAGATATGTATCACCATATTAAAATAGTGCAAAAACCTCGGACAGAATAATTGACAAGTGTAGGTTTATTTCTTATTAAAAGAGATAAAATCAAGTTCATTTAATCTCAGAATTATTTTGTTTTATTTATTAAGTCAGTATTTGTATAGTGATTTGATTTCCCCTAGTGCTCTTAAAGGAATTATTCACCCAAAAATTAAAAAAAAAAATGTTAAAAAAATTGCTGAAAATGTACTCACTCTCAGGCCATCCAAGATATAGATGAGTTTGTATCTTCATCGAAACAGATTTGGAGAAATTTTGCATTACGTCTTGCTCACCAATTAACCCTCTACACTGAATGGATGCCGTCACAGAGTTCTAACAGCTGATAAAAACACAATAATACACAAGTAATCCACACGACTCCAGTCTATCAGTTAATATCTTGCAAAGTGAAACGCTGCATGTTTGTAAGAATCAAATCCATAATTATGGTGTTTTAACTTTAATCTGTAGATTCTCGCCAAAATTAGTCCCTATAATGTCCCTAATAATGTTTCCTCCAGTGAAAAAGTCCATCCCCTGTTGTCCTCTCACATTAAAAAAATAAATAAATAAATAAATATATATATATATATATATCTCATCACCAGAGGTGATGATTTCAAGTTCTAAACACCTTAATGATGGATTTTTTTTTTTCATACAGCTTTCTGCTTCACAAAATGTTAATTGATGGACTGGAGTCTCATTCTGGACTGAACTCTCATTCTGATTTTACCCATTCACTGCAGGGTGAACTGCATTGGTCAGCAAGTGATACTGTGCTTTTTTTTCTTCCCCCAAATATGTTCCACTGAAGAAACAAACTGATTTACATCTTGGATGGCCTGAAGGTGATTACATTTTCAGCAAATTTTCATATTTGGGTGAGCTGTTTTTTGAGAGAAATCATAAAGCAGATAGTGCTCATTGTGCATCATGGTAATCATTATGACATATTGTAATCAGTTTTAAAAGCTTTAGACATTCATATAACTATTCTCCTCCTCAGAGTGGTGTCTGAGAATGATGCTCTTGAGCGTATTGAAGACTACGCCTTCTACAACCTGACAGGGCTAAAGGAAATGTATGTTGCTGCACTACTTGTGGAAATTACAACCAATTACATTCTTGTCAAAACATTGTTGTAGCAGTTAAAAATAGTATTTTAGTAAATAATATGACAGCCAAAACAACTTTTTTTCTACCTATCCATCTATCTGACAGTACTATTACAAAATCAAAAAATCTTGTGATCCAAAAAGATGCCTTCTGGGGACTTCCAAAGCTACAGTATCTGTGAGTTCTCTTCTGTCTTCATTACTCTTGTCTATAGTAAATTCTGAATCATTTTGGTCTCATGCTGTGGTTCTGCAATTTAAAGGGAGTATATTCCCACAAGAGTTTCAGTCTATCATTGAGTTATTTTAAAAGTCCTGAAAGACCTCAATGAAAGCAGAATGACCTAAACATGGGTCAATATATCAAATGTTTCTCACAGGAAACAAAGGCTGTAGATACAAAGACAAAATACAAATGTCTCTCTGACGTATATTCCATTCATTAATCTTGTCTGTATGTGTGTGTGTGTGTGTGTGTGTGTGTGTGTGTGTTCCTTTAGGACTATATCAAACACTGGTCTTAAATTCCTACCTGATTTCTCCAAGATAAACTCTACTGCTCTTGAATTTCTATTGTAAGTCTCTACTCATGTTGTCACTGCTGTAATGTATACAATGTAAAAAAAAAAAAAAAGTGAGAGAAAAAAAAGTGACATTTACGGTAAAATACTGGAAGCTGCGGTTGGCAGAATTTTAACAAAAAATATGGTAGCGACATTTTAGGATTTACAGTCTGAATTTACATTCACAGTATGTAAATTCAATGTTAATTAAGTAATGTTAATATACCCACCTACTGAAGTACTAATATCTATTTTGCACCTTTGAAATACACTGATAAGCAGCAATAACAGGTGGTGATGAGAAAGTCACATGATGAACAAAAGGTCATAACAAACAGCTTTTTCACAAGCTAAAAAGGTAAATACTGTCATGCAGCGAATTCTGGGAATATCAGTGTACGTTTTTTCACTGTAAATTATACAACTTGTTCTTTTTCACTCCCAATAACCAACAGTATTTTACTGTAAAATTACATTAACTGTAATTACAGTTATTCACCATATACAGTACAATATACATTTTTTACAGAGTATTTTTTACTTGGTTTAGGTGGATTCCTATTTAAAAAACATATTTTGTAAATATTTACAAAGAATTTATTAATATAGTTCAGCTGATCTATGTTAAATCTATGCTATATCATATCTACGTTACAGTGATCTAGAAGATAACATGCACATAGATAGGATTCCAAGTAACGCCTTCCTCGGATTGACCAGTGGCACCATAACTGAGCTGTAAGTGTGCAAGTGTGTGAGTGATATTTGCCAAAGAGTTATTCTATATATGAGGAATGGGTTGTTGAATTGTTGAAAATGAATCTACACACTTAAAATTGTTAAAAAAAAAAAAAAAAGTTAGTCTTGGAGTACATAAAAAAAAGCTGTTCAAACAATTTTTTAATAATACTGCAGCAAAATTATGTATTGAATATGTACATTTTTACAACACAAAAAAATGGAACTTTCAGCTGCCAGAATTATTAAGACATAAAATTAACAGATTTTTACTGTGTTCACTATCAGTTTAAATGTTACTTTTATTCAGCACATTGAATTGACATTTATGTATATTTAAGACAAATGCTGTTCTTTTGAACTCTCTATTCATTCAAAGAATTTATATATATATATATAAGTAGCACAACTGTCTTCAACATTGATGGTAATGAGAAATGTTTCTTGAGCAGCAAATCAGCATATTAGAATGATTTCTGAAGGATCATGCGACACTGAAGACTGGAGTAATGAAGCTACAAATTCAGCTTTGTCATCACAGGAATTAGTTACAGTGTAAAATATATTAAAACAGAAAAGTTATTTCATGAAAAAAAATCTTACCAACCCCAAACTTTTGAAAAGTAACTTAATGTACTATTGCAGGAGATTAACAAAGAATGGGATCCGTGAGATAGACAGCTATGCATTCAATGGTACCAAAATTGAAAAACTGTGAGTTCAGTTACATACTTTATTATATAGTCATAAATTAGCATCTCACATAAAACCTCTAATCTTTCGTCTAATCCACTGCTCTCTCTTTCTCACAGCTTTCTCATGGGAAACCAGCAGCTGAGTCATATCCACCCATACGCCTTTATAGGAGCTGAAGGCCCCATCGTTCTGTAAGCATGAACAGCTCTGACTTTCAACAACAATACAACTCACCAGCTGGAGCACCACACACCCACTCTGTGTCCTCAGGACAAACTCTTACAGCAATGCCTGTTTCCCTCACACTAACCTCTGTTACCTGGTTTAGTTCAGCAACAAGCTAAACACCCAGTCCTGCACTGGACACTGAAATGGCTGCTGTCATTACAGGGACATCTCACGTACTTCTGTCCACACCCTGCCAGAAAGCATGCTGAGGAGTCTTAAGCTTCTGACGGCCACCAATGTCAACTCTCTGAGAAAGCTTCCCAGCCTGGAGCTGTTTACTGAGCTCGTGCAGGCCAACCTGACCTACGCCAGCCATTGCTGTGCCTTCGAAAACTTCAAGAAGCACAAGTCAGTTATACACTGCATTAACTTTAGTTTGATAAACACTATACCTAATACCAAAATCTTAACAGCTGTTTGAAAATATGTAAATACTCTGTGACAAGCAGGTGTCAGAAATGTAAAGTTTTGCAACACTTTGCATATCGTAGTAATTTCTGCTTTTTTATAAGCACCACCTACTGTCAGAGAGTGAATTTGCACTTTCATTCATTCTGTTTTTTATGCATTTGTTTGAACACACAAATTACATGCGAAAATAAGACTGAATATTAGTACAAAATATTCCAACACACACTCTCATGGCAATTCATTATAATATTTTGTATATGTTATTCGCATGATTTTTGAATAATTCATATGAATTTGTGTTTTTGTACAATCTGCTTTAGTAAGTTTAGGTTTTGTGCAAGAGCTGGTCACCATTCGCTTTCATTGTATAGAAAAGAGCAGCGTGCAGATTCTGCTAAACGTGTCCTTTTCAGTTCCTTATAAAAAAAGACATAGATGTTTGAAACAACATGAGGATAAGTAAATGGTGATGTAATTTTTCATTTTCTTCCTTTAATACTGAAAGCTCAACTGTACCTGTTCACACAGGTCTGTGAAGAATCAAATATGTAACCATTCTGATGCCCTCCTCTTTGAACCATACTTTTTTGAAGACCACTGTAAGGATGTAATAGAAATGACCTGCTACCCCAGACCAGATGCATTCAACCCCTGCGAGGACATCATGGGTTTTACATTCCTGAGTGTTCTGATCTGGCTCATCAGCATATTGGCCATCGTGGGCAACTGTGCTGTCCTCCTGGTGCTCCTTACGAGCCGCTACAAACTGACTGTTCCCAGGTTTCTAATGTGCCACCTGGCTTTTGCTGACTTTTGCATGGGCATTTACCTGTTGATCATTGCTGCCAAGGACATTCAGACACAGTCCCTGTACTACAACTATGGCATAGACTGGCAGATGGGAGCTGGGTGCCATGCGGCAGGCTTCTTCACAGTTTTCTCCAGCGAGCTGTCTGTTTACACTCTGACTGCCATTACCCTGGAGCGCTGGCACACCATCACTTACGCTATGCAGCGGGAACGCCAGCTGCGCCTGCGCCATGCCTGCACAATAATGGCGGCTGGGTGGCTTTTCGCCCTGCTGACTGCTCTGATGCCCATTTTGGGAGTGAGCAGCTACAGTAAGACCAGCATCTGCCTGCCAATGGATGTAGAAACGACGATTTCACAAGGTTACGTGATGCTGTTGCTCCTACTCAACGTAGCTGCTTTTCTAATCGTATGTGTCTGTTATACGAGCATCTACCTGACCGTACACAATCCCACCTTCGTTCGTGCCAATGCAGACATGCGTATAGCCAAGCACATGGCTGTGCTCATCTTTACCGACTTCCTGTGCATGGCTCCCATCTCGTTTTTTGCCATCTCTGCATCCTTAAAGCTACCGCTAATCACCGTCTCTCATGCCAAAGTCTTGCTGGTGCTTTTTTACCCCATAAATTCCTGCTCAAACCCGTTTCTCTACGCCTTCTTCACCCAAAACTTCAAGAGGGATTTCTTCATTCTGACCAGTCGATTCGGCTGCTTTAAAACACGTGCGCACATTTACCGCACGGAGATCTCTTCGGGGCAAAACGGAACCATGGTGCCTTCCCCAAAGACTAGTGATGGAACACTGTATTCCTTGGTACACGTCGCCCAAGTGCACTGATCGCTAACTCAGTCCACCAGAATATGCTGCTTGGAAGCTGAAATGAGGATAAATAAGGAAAGACGTGGAATCTGGATATGAAGGCATCTCATACTGATTTTGTGTACTTACAGTGCTTGACCTCTCGGGTCAAATGATTCAGATGTCTTTAAAAGTACATACTCCATTCACAAGATGCTGCTTGATTGACCTTACAGTGACCTTAATCCTGCATGGATTAGTGCACAAAAATTGAGATTAGGAGATATCTTTAGCATGAATAACGTAGATCTCTACATCTTTCAACAAGCATGCAACATTACATATTGTTAAATTACGTAATTCATACTTCTGTAGTGAAAAGCTTGTCAAATTTAAAGGGATTATGCATCCAAAATTTCTGGCATCATGTTTTTCATTGCAGAAAAGAGGATGCTTTAAGGCCCTTTAAGGCTTGCTGATTCTAGTGGCAAAGGTCAACATGTAAAAGAAATTAAATAAATAATAATAAAGAAATTGTAAACCATTAAGTGTGTGTTTTGTATATTTGTTCATTTTACATAACCAACAATAATAATTACACTATATAAAAACCTCCAGATCCATTTAGATGGTTTTGTTTTCTGTATTATTTCAGTTCTCATGTGTGCTGAAACTGAAAAGTCATTTATAGCCCTTGCCATTGCCCACTCTTATCACAAATATTTCAGTCCTTTAGCACTGGAATGATTTGTTCAAGGTCACTATAACCTCGCAGACCAACCGCAGTATGAGAGAAGATGTCTGAGAGAGCATGAGAATTTTAAGTTGAATGGATTTATGGTACAACCATTGGATCCTTCACTGGACATTCACACAACAGAGTCTGCTTTCTGCTTTACATCAACTGAGACACATTTTAAAACCCAAGTTAGGAGTGAGTTTCTCTCTGTCCAAGTGTTGTCTCTGTTCTTATCTTTGCACCTGCAATAATGTTTAAGCTCTCAGACAGAGAGCTGTTGTTCTGCTACTTTTTTTTGGCAGCAATGTTTGCCTCAGTGTTGAAGTGGAGCGATGGGAGTGTGTGGCAGTTACAGCAGCTGTGCAATACGCCACCCTGAACTCAAACCTCAAATGGGCTGAGGAAGTTCACAAAAAAAAAAAAAAAAAAAAAAAAGGAATCTGCTACGAAGATATGGCTCATGTATCAAGGCCAGGGGTTCAATGCTGTAAGTCAAGGGAACAGTGGACAGCAAGAAAGCCACACACTGAGAAGGCAGAGCGTAGTTACTGCAACCATTAAAACTTTAAAAGTATTTTAAAAATCTATTTTAGGAGATAATCATTACTTTTAAAAACCCATGTCTGTGGCTCACTATATTTTAATTCCTACACCTACAGTGAGAACTAAGATGATTATATTAATTCAGCACTATGAATATATCTGTATACAATAAGAACACAATTCAGGTTTTTTGTGAATATCAGTCTATTGCTGCAACTGACCACTGGATGGCGCTGTAACCCACCAAAAGCATAAAGCAAGTCAAAAAACACTGCATACTTGCATGCTACTCTTATTACTGCAACAGAATATGGTAATTATACTGTGCACGGTATGCAAATATTCTGTATGCATGCATAGATTACCCAAGATGAACAAAGCTTGTGGAGGAACATCCCACAATGCAATGCGCTTGACATGACCTTCCTGTTACAGTGTGAGAAATGATCCTGAAAGACTATTAGATGTGATTAACACCTCTTTTTTGACTCAGTGTTTGATTGAACTAACAAATGTCGACATTCTTACACAAACTGGATTAAAAAAAAAAGCAATAAAAGCAGTTTTCATTTTTTTAGATTACAACGGGATGGAACTCGATCTGAACTAAATATGCAACTTAATACTGAACTAAATATGCAACTTAATAGGGAAATCTGACAACAATGTTGCATATTACTGTTTGAAACATTATCCCAATCTTACTTTCACTTACCATTTTACCAAAAATAGTAGATCATTATACAGTGCAGGATTTCCGCAGGATTCATTAGCTGGTATTCCACATGGAATATAGCCTTAAGGCCTGTCCACACTAAGGACGATAACAATAACTATGAAGTTTGAATAATCATTCTAATTCTATGAGAATAGGAAAATGCACAACTGTAACGATAACCGTGCTACGAAGAGAAACGATGTCATTGGAATTACTTTCAGAACGATTTAAACATTGACAGCGAATCAGAATCCACCATGCTCTTTTACAATGTAACATAATGTTATTAGTGTCCATTAGTGTGGACGCTAATATAGTTATCGTTCTTGTTGTGAACGTGCCTTTAAGCTGTTTTAAACTATTTTCGATATTCATATGAAGGTCGCATTTTAGCCCCAAGTGGCAGCCACATGGAACTTTAGAACTGGTCATAAAGCAGCCATTACCTTCCCTGACAAAATAACTGAATAATATTTGCACACAATTATTCATAACTGTGCATTTTTCAGAATATGTTTTAGTGTAAAACAAAATAGTTAATTCTCATTTTGTTTTTAAATAGTAAAAAAAAAAAATTCAATTTCAACAAAAATGTAACATTTCTTTTAATCATTTTAAATAAAAGCTAAAATATTGCAGCCAAAGCTCAAATCTGATTCCAAAATTCTGTATACATATATACTCCAGTACTAGTCTCCATTGGAAATGAATGACTTTGTTTGTTGTTTGTCATTACTGAAAAGATATTGAACAATTGGCTTTACACTGACTGATGATATAGTCAACAACAAACACTAAATCAGTAAAAGAAAAAAACTCTTTTATTCTTTAATACCATATATAATGCAACAATTGCATATCTTTGGCAAAAATAAACTTTATAAACCTTTTATTAACAGAGGTTAGCTTACAAAATCAAACATCAGGTTCAGCTGCCACATATGGCAGAAGAACATGACAAAATTGACGGGGAAGTGGCAACTCAGTTAGTGGACCTTATCTTAATAATAATAATAATAACAATAATAATAGTAATATAATAATTCATAGGCAGCTGTTTTCAGAATTGGCCTCAAATTCTAAAACTACTGCTTGGCTCCCCTCCCTGCATTAATACTTGCATTCTGTATTAGCACTATGTACAGCTAGGAGGGGACAAATTGGCAGCCATGGTTAAAGTGACAGGGAAAGAGCTTCACAAG
>JAFVLL020028191.1:0-15479 GCA_021397915.2 Tor tambroides
CTTCTGGGTCTGATCTGATTTCAACCACTTATTTCAGTTTTCTGACTCATTTTGGCTATATGGTTATAGCCATACCAATTAATTTGAGTGTGTATAATTGTGTGTGTATGTATGAGTGGATGTGTCTGTTTTGCACTCTTGATGTTTCAGAGTGTAACCCCTTCCTTGCTGTCCACTTTTTTACTGCATTGTAGTTGAATTATTGCTTTTATTTTACATATTTGCTGTGTTACAGTCACACCAGTTCATAGGTGTGTGTGTATAAGTGTGTGTGTACACTTGTGTGAGTGGATGTGTTGGTTTTGCACTCTTGATGTTTTAGTTTCACCCCGTCATTGCTGTGTACTTTTTTTCTGCATCGTGGCAGATTTGTAGATTGTACACACAAAAATTCTCAGAATTTTTGTGTTTTTGTCATTTTCCCATTCATTTCCTATGGTATTTTTTTTTACGACCACTTAGCCTGCTCGAATCATGCCCTCAATTTTTTTGTCTGTTCACATTCCAAATGCCATAAAAGTCACCAAGTTTCATACCATTCTGATGAAGCTGTGATTTTTAAAAATTCAAAACAAAAAAAATTTGTCAAAAGTGAGTTTTGATACAGTTTTCACTTGTAAATGTAAAAAATAATGACAAATGTGAAATTTTGAAGTAGAAAAACTGAAGTAGTGTTTTCTAAAAGACATTCCAATAATCTTTTTTTTTTTTTATGTACAACTTGGGAAAAGTCTTTTTTTTTTGTACTTATGGTTAGGTAAACACCAGTCATAAGACGTTCATGTAGTGAATGTTTACATAAGATCAGATTTAATAAACAGGGCATTTTAGCGTGTGACCTACTGACAACATGCAAATGAAAAAACACAGACGCAATCACCGCGTTTCCATAGACCTTAGGAGCTGTTAATACGACAAACTGAAAAACCAAAAACTGAAAACTTTTTACGCATTTTGGCCGTTCATTTACATGACAACATCGCCTACTACTGGGCTGACATGCATAATAACAGCATTTTTAGTTGTTTTCACGGATCCGTTTAAACAGTGATCATTTTGACAACATCTATATGCAAAACTTTTCAAAAACACAAAGGAAAGACATTCAGTAGACAAAAACTCAATAAAAAAAATTTGAAACTTGGGAGTTGTAAAAATTACATGCATATGATTGTAAACATGGTAAGTCTATTCCTCACAGCCTCACTTTCATCCACATTAAATTCAATATGGCATCTAATCTGATTAAGGTCAATAATGACCAATGTACCAAGACCAGCACAAATTAGTGTAGGGTCACAAACAAGCAGAGATGATGATAATCGTGTGCAGGTAATCTACTAACAACAACACAGGCGCAAAATGGGTTAAAACAATCTTTGTTAATGGCATAATGGGGCAAATACCAGTAAGTTGACTACAATAAACCTTAAATCACCTTGCATGATCACCTTTTTTCGTCTAAATGGAAAATTCCTAAAAAATGCATATGCAGTAAGGTCAGGTCACCTAAAGGATGTGGGTTAGACTGATTCTGTCTGCTAAGCTCCTATGTGTTGTTTCGCAAAATACCATTGAAAAATTGTAATGCTCAGTAAGAAAAGCACTTACATTTGATTCAGCATACAAGGCTTTTTGAGTCATATTAAACAAATTAGACCAGTGGCCAATTTTATATTTGAATGAGTTTTTTAAGTCTTTTTGATTATTTGGCTGATCACTAAACCAGTCTAAATGATTCATTTACAAGACTGATTGATCCTGTTCTTGAGTTCATTTCACTGACCCAGTGGTCCGGATTCAGCAGTTTTAGCTCAATGGTTTATTATATACAATACAATACAATACAATACAATGTTTATTTATATAGCACATTTTAAAACAACCAAAGGTGACCAAAGTGCTGCGCAGAGTATGCAAAACAAAACAGATCAACAAGATTATACACAATAAAACCCAAACTATAAAACACACACTGTAAAATGGGCGTGGTTCACCAAAACAAAGGATCATTGCACAGGAAGTCAAGAAATATTGAATGCCGAGGAAAAGAAATAAGTTTTATGAGTAGACTTAAAAATAGATAGAGTTGAGGCAGTTCTGATATGAACCGGGAGACTATTCCACAACTTAGGGCTGAAAAAGCACGAAAAAGCACAATTATTATTATACTTACACTACTGTTCAAAAGTTTGTGATCAGTAAGATTATTATTTTTTTTTTTTTAAAGAAATTATTACTTTTATTCAACAAGAGTGCATTAAATTCATCAAAAGTGCTTTTTTATATTTTTACAAAAAAATTCTATTTCAAATAAATGCTGTTCTTTTAAACATTTTATTTATCAAAGAGTTCTGAAAAAACAATGTATCATGGTTTCGCTAAAATATTAAGTAGTTTTCAGCTTTGATAATCAGAAATGTTTCTTGAGTATCAAATCAGCATATTAGATTGATTTCTGAAGGATCATGTGACACTGAAGACTGGAGCTGAAATTTCAGCTTTGCCATCACAGGAATAAATTACAATTTAAAATATATTAAATTACATTTATTTTAAGGTGTATTATTATTTCACAATATTCCTGTTTTTTTACCATATTCTTCATCAAATAAATGCAGCCTTGGTGAGCAAGACACTTCTTTCGAAAACATAAAAAAAATAAAAATACAGACCCAAAATCTTTAAACAGTCAGGTGTAAATTTCGGATTTATATTTATTCCTCATACAAAGCTATCACATTACTTCAGAAGACTTACACAAGTCAGATTAGCTTTTTCTCAGTTTATTGTACATAAAAAAATCGGTCACACTTTATTTTAAGGTCCAATTCTAACCATTAACAAACCATTAACTACGACTTTTACAAACTCCTAATTTGCTGCTTATTAATAGTTAGTAAGGTAGTTGTTAAGTTTAAGTATTGGGTAGGATTAGAGATGTAGAATATGGTCATGTAGAATATGTGCTTTATAGTATTAATGTGCTATAGTACTAATAAACAGCCAATATGTTAATAATAGGCATGCTAATAAGCAACTAGTTAATAGTGAGAAATTGGTCCCTATACTAAAGTGTTGCCAAAAAATCTCATTTTGAGTTTCACTGAATTAACAAATTCACACTGGATAACAAATCTTAATGTATCATGTTGCCTTGATCTTCTTTTATTTTTCTCAGCAATTCCTTCTTTAAAGTAGACTAGATCAAAGTAAACAATATTGTTAATGAATGACATAAATCACACAGATAATGCATAGAATGGATAATGTATCTGCCTTTAAAGTCCATTTATGAGTTGCCCATATAAATCTTTAAGGACACAACGTAAAATATTTGGCTCCAGGATAAGGCTATGGGACCCTATGGGACTACTTAATGGATAAAAATAACTATCCTAAAGAAGTGCAGGTGGAGATATGGAGACGGAGGGACGCCTGAAGGACAATCACTAGAGTGAGGTAAGCTCTGATTAGCAGATCAAGCTCTTCATGCTCTTCAAGCACCATCATTTAAGAACTCCATTTATGTTTCTTTAAGGAAGGGGAAAGAGAAGTGGTGTGTGGCCAAGTATGGTGACCCATACTCAGAATTTGTCCTCTGCATTTAACCCATCCAAGTGCACACACACACACACAGTAGTGAACATACACCCGGAGCAGTGGGCAGCCAATGCTGCGGCGCACGGGGAGCAGTTGGGGGTTTGGTGCCTTGCTCAAGGGTCTCACCTCAGTCGTGGTATTGAGGGTGGAGAGAGTGCTGGTTATTCACTCCCCCCACCTACAATCCCTGCCGGACCTGAGACTCAAACCCACGACCTTCGGGTTACAAGTCCAACTCTCTATCCATTAGGCCACGACTGCCCTCTATGATGATATAGGTGCATTGTGGGTGTGTGGCATTATATACCTACACCATTTCTCGTCCATAAACAATTCATTATTCAGTTCAGACCTACAACACAGATGCTCAGGATTCGAGGAGTGCTCAAAAGAGCACTAAAGCTGAAAGTTTCTGACCCTAATATATAAGTCTATTGACTGCAAAAAATGGGGGAGGTGCCATCTTATAAGCTTTGTCAGAAGGTCGATGGCATATCAGTGATGGGTTTCATTCATGAGACCTAACATATAATTAGCAATAATTTATTTTCATCTAAACTATGATATCAGAAATTCTGAGAGGGGGTTTCCCAGCCCTTCGTTTGAGTAATTCCATAAACTAATATACTGACATCACTGAAATACATCACAAACTATTCTTTCGGATTTCCCCAAAACTTTATGGACACATAAAAGACACATTGTTTTATCCACATTTGCTACTTCAGGGGAAAACCGAAAAGGATTCTTTACAATGACAGCCACACACTTCTATAAACATCTTTAAAAAATCAGTAGCTGTGATTTTACAGAGGGCATAGGCTGCTACTGTACTCAACAGTACTATATTGTATTACACACTGTCAGCTGTTTTGTATTATTGATGGCAGTGTGCCTAAATGTTATTTTCTCTCTGGCACAACACAGTGGCCTAAAACACCCAACTACCACCTAGCCTATATGAAAAATAGAGTAGAGATGAGAGAAAGAATGACTGAATGTTAAAAGTGTGTGTGTGTGTGTGTTTAAGACAGACGGATGTTTGTGCATGCAGCGGCACAAATATTTGCAATTATGCATGCTGTTTGTCTGTGAGAGGCCGTGATGGTGCATAAATGCAATCCAGTGTTGTAGGAAATCTCGCTGGGTGAATATGAATGTCTGAGAAAGTCTAACCGGATGTGTCTAATGAGGTCTATAAATATTCTAAAGCTAACCTGCCTCAATCCCCCGTATCCCTGTGAAACTCACTTTCACTCATGATTTTGCCATCTCTGTGATCCTAAATAGGGATTTATTTACACCTTGATCTTCTAAACATAAACATACACAGATTTTCAAGAACTGGGGTGCACTTATGCAACAAAGGAAATTTCCCTACTTTTGTCTAAATGAAATGAAAATTCTTACCACTGTCAGTGTTGCCAAGTCTGCAGTTCTCCTGCGCAATTGTTGCCATGGGTCATTTTTTAGTCTGCGGGTTAAAGTGATCTTTACGGAATGCAATTTTAATGGAAGGGACCCCTGACGGAGGGGGAAACCATGGGAAAATACCGTGATTTAGCTAGTTTTGTTAAAGTCTCTTTAAGACATTACCAAGTAGCCATTGGCTCTTTTATTCAGAAGGTGGGTTATTCTGCCATATTGCATGTTGCACTTTCTTCTATTCATTTAGTTTTGCCAGTGGCTATTTGCACTTAGTGTAAATAGCAATAGATGCTATTGAAGTGCAAATAGCAATGGATTCTATATATACTAAGTGAAAACAGCAGTATTTTCTTAGCGATATGTTATTTACACTAAGTGCAAATAGCCATAGCTTCTATTTACACTATGTAAAAATAGCAATATTTTCTGCTATTTATACTAATTATTGCAAATAGTGGCAAATATCTGCACCTCAGTATTGTAGTACATAATAAAACAGTATGCTATAATAACGTATTGAGTGTAAATGATGTTTTATTAAAATTATTAAATGGATGCTGACTTATTGGGACAGTAAAGCCCTCCCTATGCCTAACCCTAACCCTACCGATACTTCATTTTCAGCTTTTCAAATATTTTCCTTCATTTTTATTGAAAATAAATGCCTTTCCCATGTGATATGAGATGCAAAAAGGGACAAGAATGAGTTCGGCAAAAGGTGAATTCAAACTCGGGTTGATCGCGTCAAAAAGTCTGCGCTATGTGTTTTACCACTTTAACTCTTTGGTAGCCATCTTTTTTAATGTTGTCTAGCTCAGCCACATGCTGGTGGGCGGAGTTAGTGTAAATAGCCTCTGCCAACAAGGCTGGCTATTTGCACTTAGGCCCCGTCCACATGGAGATGCGTTTCACTGTATACGTAAAAATTTTGTATCGTATCAGCGTTTCGTCCAGACGGATCCAGCGTTTTGTGAGCGTGAAACCGCTATTTTTTGAAACGGGGTCCCAGAGTGGATAAATCTGAAAACGACACCTTTGCGTTTTTGTGTGTACAGCCAATCCGTATGTTTTGTGAAACGTGATGTCATCACTCCACGCCTCGCCCCTAGTCAGACACCACTACGTTCACGTAACAGCAAAAACAGCATGAACAAACACTGTATGATTGCTTTTTTATGAACTAACATTAACACAGATTAATAAATGTATTGTTCCATGATCATCTTCTTGTTGTTGTGTTGGGTTTGTATACAGCGTGCAAGGTTTATACGCATGCTCCAAGTCGTCTTCTCTGTTTTTAGTGTATCTCTGTGGCAGAATTACAGTGCCACATACTGGTCTGGCATGTATACTGCATCGTTTTTAGTTGATTTTGTGGTTTCGTGTGTACGCAGATATTTCTTGAGATGAGGGGAAAAAAAAGATCAGATAGGTAAAGCTCTGACTTCATGTGGATGTGGCCTTAGTGTAAACAGACACTCCATTTAGTTTTTGGTTTTGGGCTCGTTTTGATTAGCAGTTGGGATGGTTTTGTTTTGCAGACCTGGCAACCACATTTCCATCACATTTCAAATAGCATTCTGTGATGGAAATGACATTTTGATCATTTTTGGGATAAAATTGACTCATCTGTCTTTGCTGAAGCAAATTTCATAGCATTTTACTTATGTATCCTAAATACACACAATTACATTATATTTTCACACCCTTTGTAGAATGTGACAAAATTACTGCTTTACTGGGAATAACACACAATTAAGGTTCCAAACTGAGAAAACGTAACTACCTAAGTTTTGGTGAACTTGTGGCAAATTGATGTGAATTTCAAAAATGTACAATTTTTGGAGGAAAAACAAACAAACAAAACAAACAAACAAAAAACAACTACCATGAAGGTCCACCCCTTAAAGGGATGGTTCACCCAAAAATAAAAATTCTGTCATTAATTACTCACCCTCATGTCGTTCCAAACCCGAAAGACCCTCGTTCATCTTCGGAACACAAATTAAGATATTTTTGATGGAATCCGAGAGCTTTCCGACCCTGCATAGACAGCAATGCAACTACCACGGTACCCAAAGAAAACAAAAATAATGACTTTATTCAATGTCTTCTTTTCTGAGTCAGTCCGCCGCCATTCACAAGGGTACCACAACGCATGCGTGTAGTGCTGCTGACCCTCTATGAGTCAAATACACACTGATATGGTATGAAAATGTATAAAATGCATCATACAAATTCATAGGAATTTGCCAGCAATTCATCAGTAGAATAAAATAGTTATGAATGAAGAGTGTTGAAAAGTGACCATGAAAATGAAAGCTTGACTCTTCACTTTTCCTGTCTTTTAGGCTTTACCTTTTATATGATTTAACATACTAGATGCAACATGTTGGGATTTAATAGGAACTAACTGAAATAAATTAGGTTTAAGTCAAAGTACTAAAATTACTAAAACTAAACATAAAGCTAATAGAAATATAAAAAAAAGAAATATAAAATTTACTGAAACTAAAATAAAAATGTTCAGTGTTTTTTAAAACATTCAGAGTACCTTCAGACAGGGGTCTCTCTTTCTTTCTCAGTGGCAAGCATTGATTCAGTAGAGTGGGACACAGATTGAATTAGCTGATTTACTTCTCCCTGCAGCATTTGCTGATGCTTTTAAGTGGATTGATTCCTGTGAGTGCTGGCCTTGGAAGGTCAGACTCTATCCATGCTTATGCACTCGCTGTTCCCTCTCCAGCACAAAGCCATTCCTTTGGCAGGTATACTGGCCTGCGTCCACCACTGCTCAGCTTTCATTGGCCAAGAGCTTGTTGGGCAGGGACTGTGATTTGTTACCTGCCAAATAAGGGCATTTTTTTCTCTGTGTGGAGAGACAGAAAGAGAGAGTGAGTGAGCGCCACAGAGAAGGAGAGCGCAAATGAACATGTTTGGGGCTTAATATGACAGTGCAGCTCAGAGAGAGAAAGGTGAAATCAATAGAGGAGACAATGAGGTTACTGGCCGTAGACTGAGAAGGCACACAAACCTCCTGTTTATAATCAAACATCATTCTGTTGCACTGACAGGACAGAGTATTTGTGATATTTGAAGAATTGTTTCAATATTGCCAAGGGTTTTTAATTGTTGTAAGACAATCTCATTATTTAAGCTGAAAATAACTAGCACACCTCCCACCAACAAGTTTCAGAGGTATTTACTGGAAATATTCACAATTTATGGAATCGTTCATGTAATCGTCACACAAAGGTTTAGTGACGAGATGAATAAGCAACAACAGAGATGCCTGACTTAGTAAACACCACTAATTACAATGAAATGCCACTAATTATGGTGTGAATCATTGTGTAAAATGGCTGGCAAAGACATTAAACTTTCAAATCATACTTATCAACCTAAATTATATGGATGATGTGCTTTTAGTAATGATAGGTATATCAAAAACTGTCTGTGCCACCAATGCCATAGCATGTACCAAGTGTACTTTGCTTCTACATCAAAGCAACTGACAGTATTTGTGTTTCTATAGAATAAGGGGTAATATAATATAATATAATGTAAATTACTCTTAATATGTACTTAATTGTACTTTATAGTACAATTATTTCGGATCAAGAACTTAATTTGTACTGAATTGTACTTTATTATTAAGGATCAAGAACTTACTGTTTCAAAGCCCTCTGCAGTTTGTCCTTTGCGTGCTGTCAGGAATGACTTAATGTCTTCAATGCAGTGAAGGAAGACTAGTTAGTGCGGCCAGAGTTGATTAGTAGTGCATAAAAGAATTTGCACTTTCACAAGCACTTCCAGGACAGAGAGAGAGAAATAAATTCTTTGTAGTCCTGCTCACTCAGGATAAATGGTTATAATGGGTCGTTTCTCAATGACCTCTGTGAGTTGGGACACTCCTCTGGAGAATTCACCGTGCTGAGTGCCAGAAGCTGTACATGGTTGAAACAAGGGAAGATGATGTAGGCAGAAGGCAAACGGGGGCCAGAAAGAGAAAGTACGCCCAGACGCACCTGTCAATGGTAGACATAATGTTTAAAGATGAATGGCAGTGTGTGAATTACAAGCATCTGCTCCATTGATCTCACTTAACGACCAGATGAATTTGATTGCCAGTTCAGTTTACTGCTGTCTGTTTTTTGCTTAGAGAAGTAAAGTGCTTTGATTGTCTGTAGAGATCTATTCCTAGTCCTTTCTACCACAAGATACCATTACTTTATTGGGTTAATAATACATTACTAATTACAAAAAATCCTGCAGGGTTCCTGTGTCATGCTTGATACTTATCAAATATTTACCTTACGACAAAATACTTCACAGACCACTCTAAAAATACCTAGCAATAACCCAGAACACCCTAGAAGAAGAATAATTTTTATTTATATAGCGCCTTTGCATTGCTCAAGGTCACTTTACATAGTGCTTTACAAAACATTTACAGACCCAAAATAGACAATACAAACACATAAGACCAACAATAGCCACATTATCCAAAATACAAATGGAAAAGATACGTTTTTAGCAACACCCTACCAATCACCCAGAACACTATAGCAAGTATCACTGTATGGACTACCGGCTAGAACACGCTAGTAACAACAGAATACCTGCAACCAGCTAAAAAGGTCAGAACACCTTAGCAACCACACAGCTATCCTCATCAGTTCTGCATATTTCACATTTAAAAAGGCCATGTTTTGGATTTTTTATCTGGTTATAATGTAAAAAAATAGGCCAAAAGCATGCGATTGCTATGATCTGAATGTAAACAAGGTAAGCGTGTGGTGCTGCTGACACAGAACACGCATGCGTGCGCTTTGATCTTATCGTAAACATACGTTGTTTGCGTCAAATTCAAAGCACGCGCATGCATCGTGATACTCTCTAAAATGGTGTCCTAGGGTGATGCGGAGGAGACGAATTGTTGAATAAAGTTATTTTTGTTTTCTTCGCGCACAAAAAGTATTCTCATAGCTTCGTAAAATTATGGTTGAACCACTGATGTCACATGGACTGTTTTACCAATGTCCTTACCACCTTTCTGTGCCTTGATCATGGTAGTACCCTTGCTGTCTATGGGAGGGTCAGAGAGCTCTCAGATTTAATCAAAAATATCTTAATTTGTGTTCTGAAGATGAACAAAGGTCTTACGGGTTTGAAATCACATGAGGGTGAGTAATTATTGACAGAATTTTCATTTTTGGGTGAACTATCCCTTTAAATATGTACATAGCCTATAAATACGTTTTAATATGTAAAGGTTTTAAAATGAATGAACTTATGTGTTTTCTTTTGAGCTATTTGTGAAACTATATAAATAATTAATTCAGTTGATTCATTTGCATAGTCAGGTATTGCATAGTCAAACTTTTTGCTGCAGCAACAGTGTTTATTCCTGCCTAGTAAATGCATTTAAATGCATAAAATTTTTAATAACGACATCTCTAAATATTAAGCAGAGAAATGAATTTCACCGACTCTCGCGAGAACTGAATCAAACTGACGCTCTTCATGTTCAGTGTGATTGGCTGTTTGCGCCCCTGAGTTAATCACAAACTCTGGATCAAACTCTGAGTTGACAGATAATGTTTATATTGAGTGTTGTGCACCCACTGAACCTGATCTAAACCAGGTTGGATTTGTTTGGTTTTGTCAACTCTAAACCTACTCTGAAACTCTTCGTGCAACAGGCCACTCTGGTTGTATGGATTCCTATCAAAATTACTTGGTTTTGCTTATGAATTAAATGTGACCATACCTTAAGGCTAGTATACGCTACACCACGGCTTCTTGCAGTCTGAAGAAGTCAATGCTAGCTGCTGTAAATCAGAGCAAGTCTGAAGATTTTGGGAAGTGAGAGTAAATTTGCATAGTGTATTAAGCGTACAGACTCTAATTTTTTTAACTTCACACTATGATTTCATCCAGTCGGATGACGTTTGCTATTTTGAGTTCATTTTAGAACACATACCATAGTAGACCATGTATCAGGCCAGACCATGTTTACCCATCCAAGACCAGATTCAAATGCGCTTGGCTTTTTTTTTTTTTCTTCATGACAACAATTACTGCAGTCCATGTTTGACAAGGCGCAGGTTCTGTGTGAGCTGAATGATTGAAAGTCTGGGAGAGTGTGATGATCCTCAGTCGCTTAGTGCATGATGCCGAGTTTTTCTCTGTAACCATTTACAAAGTCAAGAAATGTTTGATGACTAGTGTTTTGAAATCTGTTCAGTAAAAGTCATGCAGTGAATTAAGTACCTGCATTACAGCTGAGCTGGATCTAGATCTTCAGGAGGACTCCCTTGATGACTCTCATTTTAGCATCTTTTTACCTCTGTCGGCCTGACAATGACTGAATTATAACGTTCCGCCCTTGGGATGCCAGATAATTGCCAGATTAGTAGCCAAAGGCCAGAAGATGATGTGGCCTAGTAGTTTAAAAACTGAGCTTCTAAACCCACATTACTCCTGTGGAAGAAACTGTACAAAACGACATAACCAATATCCCTTTTTCCTCACAGGATTGATATTTTATTCTTATATGTTTTTATATGCATATAAAAACATGAATTTAAAGACGAGATGCTCCAACTCCTAGGTGTAGTGAAAGCTAGTGCGTTGAACAAGAGATGCAGATGGAGGAAACAAGTACTAGACAGCTGTCTAAATATTATATTTAACTTTATATCTTAAAGCTGAGCTAATCAAATTTCAAAATTAGTTTTTGTCTATTAACAGAGGAGAGGGAATGCTGAATTGCACAAATGAGGAACCAGTTATGATAGAGAAAAATGTAATCAAATTTTGCTTGTTTGCAGACTTATGAGGTTATTGGGGCACTATTGAGATTCAGCAGCTCCAGTCCTGGATTGCTAGAAAATTACAAGCAGGTGTGTTTGATTAGGGATGGAAATAATCTCTGCAGAACAGTAACCCTCCAGGTCCACTTCTGCTCTAGCCCTAATTAAACACACCTGAACCATTTAATCAAGTTCGTCAGAATCGCTAGGAACTTTCAAGCAGGTGTTGGAGCTGAACTCACATTGTTGCTAAAGATATGTTTGTACACTCTTCATATTACAGTCCTGCAAAGATGACAGAAAATTTACTCTGATTTGCTGTCCTGCCGCAAAACATGAGGGCAGTTGTGTTTTAGATCAAACATATGATGGTGAGTGAGTGCGACCTGGACACGTCAGTGAATAATGAGATATTTTTGTAAATAAAATCCTTATATCTGTTCCATCTGTATCATCTGAGTGAACTTTTATGAGGGTCTTACACATGCGCAGTAAGGCGAATTTAACGTTTTCCGACATTTCAGTGTGGATGAGAAACTTTTAAAAAATGGAGAGACGGAGAGTGTTTTAAAATGAAATCGCCATTTTCAAATGTATCTGGATCAGTGTAGACATAGCCTATGTTGTCCTGCAGGAGCTGGAATGGACCCCAGTGCTAATTTTTTATTTTTTTGTCATGACTATTTACGTTGTAGAATAAAATGTGAATATCTAATGTAAACAACTAATTTTACTCATGAATTGAAAACCGTCAGTCTGAAAACCAAAATGGAAATGCATGACTTGAAAATGCCAAATCTCTTTTGGGTTGGAGGATTACAAACCAAACAGCTCTGTTTTTATTACTGATTTTAAGGCATTTTAGCCCTCAGAAGTAGAACTGATGACATGAGTAACAATGTTATGAATTAAACATTTGTTATGGTGGTTGAAATTGCTGCTGTAGGCCTTGAGTGTGCCACGGTGGTAAGAAATCCATGTTCTCGTTGTGAATGTGTGCCAATGTTATTGGAGAATTAAGGTCAGGAATCCCCAGGGCTAAGAGGGGTGTTACTGCAGATCATTCAGGTTGGCCTTGTTTTGAACATGATTTTTTTTAAATAAATGTAATATCTGGTTTTACATGGAAATGCACTGTAGTAAAAATTTAGGTCACACTTTATTTTAAGGTCCAATTCTCACCATTAACAAACTATTAACTACATCTTTTGCCTCAAACTCCTAATTTGCTGCTTATTAATAGTTAGTAAGGTAGTTGTTAAGTTTAGGTATTGGGTAGGATTAGGGATGTGGAATATGGTCATGCATAATTCTAAGGGGAAGTCGTGGCCTAATGGTTAGAGAGTCGGACTCATAATCCAAAGGTTGCGGGTTCAAGTCTCGGGCCGGCAGGAATTGTAGGTGGGGGGAGTGAATGTCCAGTGCTCTCTCCACCCTCAATACCACGACTGAGGTGCCCTTGAGCAAGGCACCGAACCCCCAACTGCTCCCCGGGTGCCGCAGCATAAATGGCTGCCCACTCCTCCTGTGTGTGTGTGTGGGTGTGCGTGCATGCATGTGCACGTGCACTTTGGATGGGTAAAATGCAGAGCACAAATTCCGAGTATGGGTCACCATACTTGGCCGTATGTCATGTAACTTTCACTTTCAGAATGTGATTTATAAGCACTAATAAACAGCCAATATGTTATTAATAGGCATGCTAATAATTATTGTGAACAGGATTTCACATTGACTTCACTAATTGCATAGCTGGTGCAATGCCATTTTATTGTGGCCTCTGTGGAAACATTGATTTTTCACAGCTGGAATTTAGATTCATGTGTATTCATTAATCAGTGGTCTGTATTCAGGAAAACTGACAGTTTTCTTCTAAAATGGTATTTGAATGGTTAACATTTTTCATGACCAATTTAGCAGATCAAGAATACTCTTAGCCATTCATCTAAAAAGTGGCAAAAGCAACATGAACTACATTAAAATGAGTCATGTTATGCTATGATATTGGATTTCTAGATATGGCCAGTTTCATGGCAGGTAGTGTGTAGTTTACTAGCTTTACAGTAAATTCTTTAAATTCTTTTCCGGTTATAGCTAGAGAAATTATAAAAGGACTAGCTTATCAAATTTCAAAACGGACATTTGGTATCTTCACAGTCACAGAGCTATTTGGCAGAGCGTTTGCACTTTACTTCCAGTAACACTAACCGTGAGTCAGACAGTGTGAACATTTGTTGTTAATTTGTGTGTGTGGTTGAGCAAACTGACTCTGCAACTGCTGCCATTGTAATGTTAACTCTCATGATAGTTGTAATAGAAATGCATGGGTAGACTGAGAACGGCATAATGTTTCGGCTTTTCTGTGCCAGAGTATCTCCATAATGACCTGAGAGAGCTCATTAGGAGAACAGAGTAAATTGTGGTCTTAAAATGGCCTGAGGGATAATGTCTACTAGATGGGCCACAAACACACAAAAGAAATTTGCAAGGCCTATCCACCTTTTTTTCCTACACCCCATGATGCTTTGCGTGAATAAAGAAAAATATGCAGCAGACTGAAAAGAGCTCTTGGCACAGACATTCTTGTTATACTGTCACATTAAAATACAAAGTGTTACATTATTCTCCAGACATTTATATGTGTGTGTGTGTGTTTATTATAAGTTTTCAGTTTTTTAAGTTAAGTAGAACTTCCCCAAACCAGAAGTGCTTGTTAGAAAGGCTTAGAAAAACAAGTGCAAAAAAAAAAAGAAACTGCTAGAAACCACAGTGATGTGTACTGTGTTCGATTGTTACATTATTGTATTATTGCATTCAGGTGACATTTAAGAATGACATATTAGATGTTAGAATGGAAGGAGAGATGTCTGTTGAAGGATCGTGATTTAACTCTGGATCATTAAAATAACTCAGGAAGACATAGGAGTGACTTGGCTTGCAGTACTGTATGTAGGTTATATAAGTCGGCAATGACTGCTGACACAGCTGCATTATTTATGTTGTGACCTTTTGCCATCTCCCATACAGGATGTGGAGAACCCACAGCTAAAGTTCAGCAAACAGGTTTGTTGGTCCACTGAGAAACTGAGAAGGATGTCATGTGTCAATAGTATTTGGAGAAGCACAAGTGTTCATTTCTGCTTTGTCACAAAGAGCCACGCTGACCCTTCAGAGATCATTGCTATTTGCAACCTAGGCTCATTGGAAATACGTGCCTCTATATACATTTCTGCAAAACTGAAAAAAAAAGTACCTGTATGTACGAATCACTGCAGTTTCCAGTTGAAATGAACACTAGAAGCAGTAAAAGTCCAACAACTTTTATTCCTTTTCACACAAAGTATGATTCACAGGTACAGAGTTTTGATTAATAAAGCCCAACTTTAACACAATTACTTGCAGAATATTATGTCTTGACTTTTATAACAATTTTAACATCATGCGCGATTTGAAAACTGATACTTTTGAACGTTGTCTTCACATATACAGCTTCATATGCATGAGTTTTCTACACTGAACAAAATTATAAATGCAGCACTTTTGTTTTTGCCCCCATTTTTCATGATCTGAACTCAAAGATCTAAGACTTTTTCTATGTACACAAAAGGCCTATTTCTCTCAAATATTGTT
>JAFVLL020028193.1:0-29536 GCA_021397915.2 Tor tambroides
TTTTTTTTTTTTTTTTTGATGTGGCACTACGTCCAGTGCCTCTTTGAGGTATGTGTTTACGTGTATGTATTTCTCTAAGGCGGTCCATCTTCTTTGTTGATATTCAACCCATTACTGAGACACGTCTCATTAGTGCCTGCTTGCATGGGTTCCTCTTAAATAGCATAAAACGGTTCATGCACTCAACACAGGAGCGCTGAAGGAATTGCTGTAGTTTCACGCAGTCAGTTCTCTGTGATAAGCGCTAAGGTGTTCCCACTACCTTTGATATTAATTGCACCAATGTTGGTTGGGCATCAAAGGGGGTCTGGAACCGTGAACAATTATCTATTAAACCTGTTGGTCAGCAGTAGCGATCTCACAGAAGGGGGACTGAGGGAATAGCTCTCATTAGCTTGAGTGACAGAACCTGCGCTGGCCTGCTTCTTTTATCCCGTCAGTGGAAAGTCAAACGTGAATTTTGGAAGTGGCACTTAATTGCTTTTTCTCTCCACAACAGTAGACACGCTCTCCACCTGGGCGTATTTATATTCCCTGACGGGAGGGCGAGGAGGAGTATACGGCGCTGTATGCTCAAATGAAAGCTTTCTTATCTACTGTAGCCTTAAGTATGCTAATGGTCCTGTGCATGTGCATGTGACTCGTGTTTGACTAAAGAAGGGCTTCTCAAGTGGTTTTGCTTCAGGACCCGGATTATTTGTATTGGAAATCAAGTGGCAACCCATAAATTATGCAAAATTATTAACATCACATACAGTACACTGCATAAGGAAGTTGACCAATTTGGTTTCTAACAAAAACAGAAGACATGGCAAGTATTTTTCCATGAAAGTCCATTTTGTGCAATTGCAAATTTATTTCTCAGTATAACATTTTTCTTCTCAGCTGCGACTTTCTCTCAATGTGATTTTATGTGTTGCACTGACTTCATATTTGGCATTTGTGACTTTCTCACAGTGTGACTTCATATCTCTTAATATTATTTTATATCTCACAATGTGATTTCTTGCCATGTGACTCTATATCTCATCACTGTGACTTTATATTCTACAATGTGACTCTATATCACGTAACTGCTACTTTATATTCTACAGTGTGACTTTATATCTCTTAATACGAGTTTGTGTAGTGTGGCTTTATATCTCATAATTGTGATTTTTTTTTTTTTTTCTTTTTATCTAACAGTGTGACAATCAGTATCTCAGTCACACTACAATAAATCACATTATGAGATATAAAGTCACATTGTAGGATATAGAGCTGCAATTATGAGATATAAAGTCACATTGTTGGATATAATGTCACAATTATGAGATATAAAGTCACACTACAAGAACTCATATTAAAGTCACAGTTGTTCAATAAAAAGTCACACTACACATAATCACGACTTCATATCCTACACTGTGACTTTATATCTCATAATTGTGACTTTATATCCTACACTGTGACTTTATATTGCATAATTGCGACTTAATTTCCTACAATGTGACTTTATATTCTACAATGTGACTTTATATTGCATAATCACGACTTCATATCCTACACTGTGACTTTATATTGCATAATCACGACTTTATATCCTACACTGTGACTTTATATCTCATAATTGTGACTTTATATTCTACACTGTGACTTTATATTGCATAATTGCGACTTAATTTCCTACAATGTGACTTTATATTCTACAATGTGACTTTATATCTGGTAATCGTGATTTTGTATCCTACTATGTGACTGTCTCATAATTGTGGCTTTACATCGTACAATGTGATTTATATCTCAATTGTGACTTTATATCCATACCATGTAACTTTATATCTCATAATTGCAACTTCATATCCTATAATGTGATTTATATCTTATAATTGTGATTTATATCCTACCATATAACTTTATACCATATAAGTCACACTACAAGAAATCACATTATGAGATATAAAGTCACACTGTAGTCTATAAAGGCACAGATGTGAGATATAAAGCTACACTACAAGAAATCACATTATATCTCATAACTGTGACTTGTATACTACAATGTGACTTCATCTTATCATTCCGACTTTATATCCTACAGTGTGACATGATATCATCTATTGTAACTGTATATGTGACTTTATATCTCATAATGTTATTTCTTGTAGTGTGACTTTAAATCTAAGAACTGCAACTTTATAACCTACAATGTAACTTTATATCTTATAATTTCAGCTTTACATCCTACAGTTTGACTTTATATCTTGTATTTACAACTTTATATCCTACAATGCGACTTTGTATCTCATAATGTAATTTATTGTAGTGTGACTTTATCTCTCATAACTGTAACTTTATATCCTACAATGTAATTTTATACCTTGTATTTGCAAATTTATATCCTACGGTGTGACGTTAAATCTCACAATGTGACTGTCATAATTTGACTTTAAATCCTACAATGTGACTTTATTTTTTTTATGTGATTTTATATATCAAAATATGACTATTTTTCATAATTGTGGATAAGTCACAATTATGAAAAATAGTCATATTTTGACTTTATATTCTACAATGTAGAATATATATATATATATATATATATATTTTTTTTTTTTTTTTTTTTTTTTTAACTTTCTAACTTTATATAACTCAATTGTGACTTTATATCCCACTATTTATCACAGCTGCAACTTTGTATTTTACAATGTGGTTTTATTTCTCATCATATGACTTTATATCTTACCGTTTTATCTTTCAATGTGCCTTTTTACGTTTTTATTTTTCACTCTAAGGTGAAAACAGGCTTCCATTATTTTCTCCTTTCCTTTCTAGAAGTTGATAAATCAATGCATTGTGCAATCCTATCTATGCACGATTTTATTATTTGTCATTAGTTGCTTTTCATTATTTAGCTTTAGCATTATTTTTTCCCCCTGCTGTTTTTGACCCTATCGGAACAGTCTTGCGACACTGATTCTAAATATGAAAAAAAAAGCTAAATAAAAGTCGCCTTCCTTCTTGCTAGGATACTTATATGGAATTATCCTTGGATACACAACAGCAAATAAAAAGCTCAAGAATTTAAGGCCCTGATAAAAGAATCCACATCCCTTAAAGCCATGATTTCCATACCAAAAGCCTTAAGTCAGGACAGGGTGCTATAGTTAAATGGGACAGGATACTGAGGGGAGAAAGGGGTCACCATGCCCTCCCTTATGTAATCTCTCAAGAATGTAGAAATCTCCCATTCCTCCGGGCCTCCCCTCCGCTCACGGTATAGGCAAAGCTGTTTTCAACAATCATCTTTGATGCTAAGATGAAAATACAGACTGTAGATATAATACACAATGAGCGGCAGATCTGAGCGCCACTGCTTTGAGCACCTTTTTGCACCTTTTAGAAATGGGATGAATTTATAATGTCCCCGCTGATATAGCTCAACAGATGAGGAAGGTGCTATTGTGTAGCTTTCAATGCAGAGGGGAACATGAAAGCTGGAGCTATCACATGCAATTAATAGATCAAGAGATTGTTATACTCTGTGAATTATCAAGCGCAGGCTTTATCCAGGCTTGAGGAGTAACAGAATACCTGCAACTGTAACAAGGCTGTCAGTTTAAAGGGACAGGTGCCAAATTCTGTCATCATTTACTGTTTTTATATCTTACAACATCTATTGTTTTTATATCTTCTTTTGTGTTCCACAGAAGACAGAACGTCATATTGAATCAGTGTGTACTATACTGAAATACAGTTTTAAAATAACCTTTCCATCTGCTTTTAGCTATGCTGTATAGCTACAGACGCGAGAGCAAATTTATAACATTTCTTTCTCAATTTATCATCCTATCTTTCAAGTGCGTTCAGATAAAATTATTTTAATTAAGCTCATAGTGAAAATCTTTCAGAGCGAAAATACATGAAACATGAAAAGTAGCATTGGATAATGAAACCAGACACAAAGTAAACAGACATTAGAATTTTTTATTTATTTATTTATTTTTAAATGCGAACTGCATGTATATTAGAGGAACAGTTTTACTGAAATGTACTGAAAATTATCCAAGATGTAGATGAGTTTGTTTCTTTATTGGAAGAGTTTTGGAGAAATGTAGCATTGCATCACTTGCTCACCAATGGATCCTCTGCAGTGAATAGGTGCCGTCAGAATGAGAGTCCAAACAGCTGATAAAAACATCTCAATAATCCACAAGTAATCCACACCATCCATTAATGACTTGTGAAGTGAAAAACTGCATGTTTGTAAGAAACAAATCCATCATTAAGATGATGTTAACTTTAAACCATTGCTTATTTTTTTAAAGTCCATAATCTATAATAATGTTATTTAGTTGTTCAGTTTAGGTATTGGGTAGGATTAGGGATGTAGAATATGGTCATGCAGAATATCTGCTTTATAAACTCTAATAAACAGTTAATATGTTAATGACAGGCATGCTAATAAGTTAATAATTAGAATTGGTCCCTATACTAAAGTGTTACCTCTTTAGGATATTAAAGATGCTATTACACAAATATTAGATATTTAGGATAGTATTATGAGTCACAGTATACATGGAAAAATAAATAAATCACCAAACAAATTGCTTTTCAGCATATTTTAGACCTTCTGTCTGCTAAGCCACAACAACTACGCTGACATATTTTGGTATAAAGCTCTCATAAGCAATTCCAACAAAGATACAGAAAATAACTCAAGATTTCTGACTTGCATGTCGGCAGCTGAGCAGCAAATGGAGCTGCCAGACTCCCAGCAGTCACTGTTGGCTGATTACTGTCACCATGCTGTGATATTTTCTAAATTCTGCCCACCTCCCCGCATTCATGCCTCCAGCCCAGCTGTGCTTAAAGCTGACGGCAGTGGAGTGCGGCTCACCCCACCTGATGCCTGCTTGACCAAACATGAAAGACTGTAAACAGCTTCTGTTGATAATATAGCAGTGAAAGAGGACTAGGCCAAACAGGTGTAAGCAGGATTTTGCACAGTTTTCTTTCAAAGTGACTTTCAGTACATCGTGAACACAGAATGGAACTGACTGCGAAAGAGTTGTGTGCAATGGACATACAGTAGATCAGGGTGGGAACTTCTCTTATTCTTTTAACTTTCTTTCATATCTCATGTTTTGCTGTGATTTCATCAGTTATTTATTTCCAACTCAACTGAAACCCTGACGCTGCACAATATCCGAGACTAAAACTGTATTTACAAGTATTTACGTTAGTATGCACTCAAAATATTTAGACCTAAATTTAAGATGTATATTTTTGAAATTCATATAAAATGTCTGTACATTTGTAGTACACAGTTAAAAAAAACAAAAAAAACTTCATATGATGCATATTTGAAACAAATAAGATTTATGTAATACTAAAAAACAGTAATATCCAAGTTTACATACTGATCTTCAATATAGGTAAATCGAATTGAATATTGCATGTTCCACAGCTAGCCATATTTTAACCCCTTTGATACTGTATACATTTATGTATTTATTTATTGAAGTGCAAATCTTAATTTTTAACTGTTTATTTCATTTATTTACTGACACATTTGCAGTTTTTAGTGTGTGTGTGTGTGTGTGTTTGTTTGTTAAACCTGTGTAATCTAAACGGATGGACATTCTATATTCAATTAAAAAAATATATAAATCTTTATTAATTTATTTGTTTGTTTGCTTATTTATGGAAGTACACTGCTGCTGATTGTCTTTCTAATAACTTGGAAATTGTCTCAGCTCAAATAATGCATAAAGTAAAATGGTTTTAATAATATTAATAATAAGTATTGGATGTGTGTGGCCCAAAATATTCATGCAGTGCCAGATTTAAGTCTTTAAAGTCTGTAAGTGGCCTTTTTGATGTGATTCAAGTGTTCTCTGTAACAAGTTCACACTCACATAAATATGCTCTCAAACATACGATCAACTCCATAGCACCAGATTTAAAAAAAAGAAAAAAAAAAAGAAATCACTTCCATTTTCTGAACCAAAACCTAGTGTGCTGTGACTCATTACTGCACTCTAATTCAGCTTTTTATCTTCAAAGGCTGAACTCTTGAAAAGGAAATGTGTGGCTGTATCTGGACACTTGAGCTTTACATTTGCAGGACTAATTTCATTTGCACTTAGCACTAACAACTTCCCTCATTTTGTCAGTTCGCCTTCCTTTTTTCTTGATGTGTCCGTTCCTATTAGTACAGGAAGTCTAGCAGAACAGGAAGTGTTCAAAATTAGCATCACAGATCATTGACGACTAATTCCAGCTGATGGTTTACAGCTCCCATGCCCATCTTCTGCAAACGACGAGTGTGCAAACAAACACAGTTAATTCTCAAAGTAACTGATTTAGAACTTGTGGTTCGCCAAGTATGCGCATTAACCTGAATTGCATGGAATGATGGTTTGAAATACACACCGAGGGAAGTGTTTGTGTTGTTCCAAGAATACACACGGGTGCGTTCTGCATTTTAAAGGAACAGATGGGCATAAACTAACTAACTGATTAAAGTCATTCCATAAAAGTTTTTTCTACTGGATTTGAACACAAAGACTATGCAGTTTTCTATAAAGGATGTAATCCGTAAACAAAGAATTAGCAAAGAATTAGGGGATGGCAAGCAAAAAGCTAAAAAAAACAGTTAAGACTAGCCGAATAAAAGAAGTGCTAATGTGGTCCAATTCAGTTTAATCCCCGAGTAAACACAAGCTTTCCTCTGAGGTTCAAATCCACAGTTCCAAGTTGCAAAATTCAGGCAAAATACCAGCCCAGAGACCCATTTGTCTGTACTATTCATGCAACATGAGCACTAATAAAATATGCACGAGATCTGAATAGCATCTCAATAAATAAATAATTGATATCATCCCATGAATGGGCAGAAAAAAAGAGACCAAAAAACGAGTTTGTTTAATAGATTCTAATGTCTGTTTACTTTGTGTCTGGTTTCATTATGCAGTGCTATTTTTTACATTTACATAACATGCATAACTCTAAAAGAGCTCAATTAAAATCATTTTATTTAAATATAAATTAATGCACTTGAAAGACCGCTTGGAAAATTGTATAATCTGTAATAGCTAAAAGCAAATGGGAAGGATATTTCAAATTTGTATTCCAATATAAATTACTAATTGTTTGGAAATTGTGTTAAATTAAAGGAATGGCTCACCCAAAAATGAAAATTTGCTGAAGATGTACCTCCAGGCTACCTCCAGCATCTAGATGAGTTTGTTTCTTCATCAGATTTGGAGAATTGTGGCATTAACATCACTTTCTCACCAATGGATCCTCTGCAGTGAATGGGTGCCGTCAGAATGAGAGTCCAAACAGCTGATAAAAACATCTCAATAATCCACAAGTAATTATATATTATATATTATCCTCCATCCATAATATTGCTTTCTCCAGTGAAAAAAGTTGTTTTGTCTGAATCATGAGAGAAATATACACACATCAACCACCATTAAAGTCAAAACGAGCTCTAAACAAATACAGTTATGTTGGTAGATTTTGATGTGAAGGACAACAGGGATGGACTTTTTATAAGCAGCAAATTAGGAGTTTATTGAGGCAACGATCATAGTTAATGGTTTGTTTATAGTGAGAATTGGACCTTAAAATAAAGTTTTACCCCTAAATATGATAGTTTCTCTAAACTGTAACATTTTCTGTGTAGTCTTTATATGTAATTGTAAATGTCTTGCATTATAATGCATTATAAAGTCTTATAATAAGTTATCTGTTCTAATAAATAATTGCAATCACATTTGTAATATATTACAATAGTTATACCCATTTACTTTTAAAGAATGTGGTGTTAAAACACTACCACACCACAACATTTCCAACAGTAAGTAATTTGCCTGTCCTTATCACAGTGCTATTCCAATATTATTTGTTATATTGTACTAATCTAATAATACTAGAGCTAGATTTTATTTTTATATTTTCATTTTCATTTTAGTAATTTTATGTGCTTTTGTCATTTTGTTTTTATATTTCTATATAGCTTTAATTTATTTTTATTTCAGGTTTAGTTGTAGTGATTTTAGCATTCAAATATTCAAATATATTTAGTTCACTTAGTTGCCAAGACAACATTTCTATTTTTTTTTTCATCTAATATTTATAGTTTATTTTATTTCAACTTTATTTCAGTTACAGATTTTATTTATTTATTTTTTATTTTTCCCCATAGTTTTACTTTTAGCCAACAATAACAACACTGCCTAATCAAAATCAATAATCTACACAGAAATCATAGCCAATCAGAACTTGCTTAAAGGGACAGTTCACCCAAAAATTATAATAATTTTGTAAATAATGTTCAGTTTTCACTTCATAAGACCTTGATATATCTTCAGAAACCACAAGTATTTAATTTTGTAATTTTGTAATTTTTAAAGTTGAGTGTAATTTTGTAATTTTTTGGACTCTCAAAGTGCCGGTAGCCATTGATTTGCATTTCAGCTAAAAATCTTCCCTTACTGTTCCACTAAAAAAAAAAAAAAAAAAGTCACCTACATTTTGGATGGCTATATGTAAATAGATTTTGGACCAATAAAATGTCATTATGGGTGTAACACTACAGAAATAGAAACCAATCAGCTGGTTGGGACAAAAGCTCAGATTTACATGGAAAAGACAGCTTTTATCTTGTCTCATGAGGACCCAGTGATATTGTGTGCAGCTGTTTCATTGTTTCACTCACTGCAGTATGTGATGTAGGACAGAAATCCTCTCCTCGCTGTTTCAAAGACAAGACTTACACCTAATCTTATTTATAGGCTTTGGCCGCACTGAACGAAGCCCAGGATGCAGCAAGGCGCCTGGGATTGTCGAGGCGTAGCTGTGTATGCGGGTCAGAGCGTGTTTGGTGCATAATGATACGGCTATATAAATAGCTCTCTCTAATAGTTCGTCTCAGACATCAGATGCATACTGTCTTGTTTGTCTCGATTCTTTATATCTGTCTTCCTCTCTGTCTCTCTCGGCACTGTGCAGTGTTACCTGATCCAGAAGTAGACAACAGGAAGCTAAAGATCAAATTTCTAGCTTTTAAAGCTCATCTTTGGCTAGGGATTTTCACCAGCTAGTTATTTCTAACTGATGGTTGTGTTTTATTTGAGGGTTTACAGTATCTATCCTAAAATTACAGGGCTTACGAAGGACATTTTGACTCCCACTACCAGTTCTGGGGTTGACAGTGTTACGTAAGAATGAGGAGAAAGCAAATGCAGGTGAAAAACAAACTTTATTGAAGGGATTGTTGTTGATGGAAGGCGTGACGATGATGACAGTGATGGTGGTGATGTTTTCCCGGCTGAGTGGCACGAGGGCTAGATGGCTGGTGAGATGAAGCGTGGTGATCTCCGTGGTGAAGGTGAACATCCAGTGAATCCAAGAACATAAACTCCGACACGATAATCCACAAGACACGAACTCCACAAGACGATGATCCACGACATCCAACACAAAGAACTGTCAGATGGGGAAGCAGAGATTGAGGTGAGTATTAGTAGCCTGTGATAATGATGGACACCTGGTGCAGGACTGATTGACAGCTGCGCTGAATGAGCGTGACGCACAACGTAACAACACACACACACGTGGCATGAGAACACGGCAGATGTGAGAACCGTGACAGACAGCTTTCACAAAAGGACAGTAATTGGGAAACGGTCTGTGGAAGAGAATTGCAGGTGGAACCAAACATTAAATGGCCATTGGCATTTCTCTGAATGGCTACTGCAAATCTGATTCTTTTCGTCCATCTCCTTATTGTTTCAAATCAGCTGATGTATGTAACTGAACAAACTAAACTGCAAAAATAATTACTGTTACCAGACATGTTTCCAGCCCAGGCTCATTGGAAATGTGTGCTTGTGGTTACTGTATGTTTCTGCAGCACCAATATAATGTACCTTATTGCATGTTTCGCAGTAGTTTCAAAGTGAAATGTCTAGTGAGTGGCGCTAAAACTATGACTGTGGCCACACTTTTATTTATGTTGCTTAAGGCACATTTTACAGCATTTTTATTACGTTGGTTCAGGTACGTATTGTGGCGATTCAGAATTCAAATGTCCAGGGAGTGTCACTAAAAGGTTATTTTCGTGTTGGAAACAACCCAATCCTAAATCTACCCAATAGTGTTAACGAATGCAGAAGTGATATCAAAACGGACTGGCTGATGCAACCCTGCTATTTTAACGTCCTTCTACACAGGTTTGAGCTGTTTGGTCGAACTGTAGTTTTCACAGGAGCGCTTCACCTCACAAGTGCAACGCCGTATCGGGTGGGCTATCGAGCAAACCTACTGCATTAGAAAACCCATACATATGTGACGCTAACATTCAAAAGTATCAGTTTTCAAATTTCACAGCATGTTAAAATTGTTTTGAAGTCATAACATAATAATGTGCAAAGAATTGTCTGAAAATTAGGCTTTCTTAATCGAAACTGCTTTTACTTTGCTGCCTCTTGTGTTCATTTCAACTGGAAACTGCAGCGATTCGTACGTATAGGTACGTTTTTTTGAGTTTTGCAGACATGTATTTATAGAGCCATGTATTTCCAATGAACCTGGGTAGAACATTTCACAAACACTCCCCATCTGCCATTGTTTAGTCAAACGAATGCCATCGGTTGAGGGTTCAGCGGGTCAATGCCATATCTATACCGTTCTTTCTCCAATAACATCCATTCAGAAATAGCCACGCCAACTGAGAAACTGTCACTGAGGTAAATGGGAATTTGAGAATGAAAAGCACACATTTACAATTCAAAGCAATTTTAGTTTATTTCAGCTGGAAATATAGTACAATAGATGGACGAAACATTGCAGTATGATAATAATCGAATCAAACACTTGACAGCCCAGGTGCTCAGTGGCCACTGTGGGGAGAGTGCAGAGAACGTGGTTTAATCTGAAATGAAAAGGATGCAGCTTTTGTTTTGTGGGTTTTGAGGAGCGCTGGGGAAATGAGCAATGCTTTCTTTTCCAATTATGAAAGATAAAGTTCAATTAAAATGTAAATGCGGAGACTAACCGCCACACATGCTGCGTTTGTCTGCGCACACTAGATGGAAAGACTTGCAGATGCTGCTAGTGGAAATTCACCGAAGGAAAAAAAGCTCTTTTGGTCTTTGTTGTGAGCAGTTGAGGTGCAGATGAGGTATTCTCTGAGTCTCACAGCATACACACTCCAATTTTCCCACTCACTCTTTCTCTGTGTTGTACAGCTGTACTTAGGAGACCTGGGAGCCAATGAAGTACTAGTAAATTCTTCAGAAAATATGCTTTGCACTTTGTATAGTGCACTGGGATCTCGCTTTGTGGGCGAAGTAATTCTCCCATTCCGCTGTTTCA
This sequence comes from Tor tambroides, assembly GCA_021397915.2. Lineage (NCBI taxonomy): Eukaryota > Metazoa > Chordata > Actinopteri > Cypriniformes > Cyprinidae > Tor > Tor tambroides. Next base: position 11,371 of record JAFVLL020028193.1, read on the forward strand.
CCTCTACCAGGCATGTGTGCGAGAGGTCTGTGCACCATTCAGGATTGAACTGAGAACGCCTTTTGCATTTTAACTAAATTCCACAATTTGAAATGATTTTCAAAGGAGTTTGCAAACAGGTGCAGAATTGTAAAACTGCTGAAGGTGTGATATGTATATGTGTGTGTGTATATATATATATATATATATATATATATATATATCTGTGTGTATGTGTACATGTATATATGTATTCCACAATATCTGTTACCATTACATTTTTGTATATGTCACTTTATAATTATGTAAACATTTTTGTGTATGTTGCATTGCTCTGTCGATAAATTTTAATTGCTTTGACAACAATTCAACTACTAAGCCTTATCACTTGATAAAATGTACACATCAGAGGGAAAAAAAGCATAATTAGTCAAAATAAATAATGAAAACTAGTCACATTCTGTCAACAAAAAAAAAAATAGTGTTGGACTCATGCAACTCTTAAATTTACAACTTACATTTAAATTAAATTCAAAATTCCTCTTCCTGTCATTCCAGCTCAACATTCTGTGGTCAATGCCAATTAAATTCACATTCCAACTCATAAATTGAAAAAGAAAGCTCAGAATTTTCTGCAGTCCTGCTGTGCGACAGATAAAGAGCGAGAAAAGCACAGATTGAGCAACTGCGACTGAGTGCCGCACATGATGTTGAGTTCCAGACCAGAGCTTCAGCAGTGCAGGACAGGCCAGTGATGGATGCACGGGATGAGTCATAGACGCTGGGCCGTCTCTACCATCACTCATCTCCCTCCACAGGCCTCAGCTGCAGTGCATTAGTCAAATTTCCCCCTCCTCAAAGCAGCCAAGACATGCATGGGACTTCCCAGCCTCTTTGTGCACCCTCCTCTGTTGTGGTCAAGTGACCCTCATTACCCACAGGCACCAAAGAGTCCACAGGTGGTCCTCAGGTGTGTGCAAATCCACCGCAGCACACAAACAGGAAGTGGACTATCAACAGACTTGAGGACTCTGACATGTTGTTTGGTCATATTTCATTTTCTATGAGATTATCTATGAGAATGAGCAAAAAAATGTGGTCCCACTTTATATTAAGCGGCCTTAACTAGTATGTACTTACATTTAAATTAATAATTTGGTACAATGCATTTATTGTGTACATACATGTTTTTACATTGTAATTATATTTTAAAAATACTTGCATGTAAATACATCAGGTAATTAATTTCTATAATTACATTTGTAATCAAACTGTTGGCCCATCCCGTACACCATAACCAACCCTTAAACCTACCTATACCACCAAACCTGTCCCTAACATGAACACAATAAGTACATTGTACTTATTTTTTGATGTAAGTAAATAGTAGTTAAGGTCACTTAATATAAATGTTTTATTTTTACTGAAGTGTTAATGTAATTATAAAGTGTCATTATACAAATGCAAGTACAAATGCAAATCTAGTGGTAAGAAATCATAATAATAATAATTATTATTATTATTATACTTAATTGACGTTAATTAATTCAAATAGTTTAAAATCCAATTATTTAAATAATTATTTTTATTATTATTATACAAAAACAAATATATTTATATTAAATATAATATTATCTATATTAAATAAATTATCTTAAATATAATTATACAGCAAAATCACAAAAGATGTAAATGTTTTATTTAATATACTATAATTGTAATATTATTATAATTTCAATATAATTTTAATAGATATTTGCTGTACTGATAATTTAATAAAAATGTGAAAATATAAATATTTTTATTTATTTGTTTATATATTATTAAATATTTATTTATTTATTTATTTATTTATTTTTATTTATTTATTTACTTTCTTTTATACCAGATTAATGTTTGCTTTCATGTAATCTCCTAAATTCCAGTTATTGAAATTTAATTTTGTTCATGTGGAAGATGCGTATTCAAATCCAGCTTTCATCATGATCTCAACCCACCCCTGCACCCACCATTTCCTGTTATCTATGGCAAGAAGCCCCCCTCACCCACCCAAAAACCGCTGATCAACATTTTCCCCACAAACACCTCTAATGAAACATTCTTCATGGCGTGCATCTCGTATGTAATCATCTCAACAGCACGCATCTTCCCCATAAGTTCCATATCCCTGATTGGCTCTCTTGTTATTGATTGACAGGTGGAGCTCTCTGACAGCACCTCCCACACCATCACCGACGCCTATCCGGGGAAAGAGTACATCATCCAACTAGCGGCCAAGGACATGGAGATCGGCACTTGGAGCGACTGGAGCGTGGCGGTCCACGCCACCCCCTGGATGGAGGAACCCAAGCCCATCACCTCCACCACTGAGAGCGACATTATCCCAGGTATGCACACTACTCTCCTATTCACTGTAATGGTGGTTCCGTCTGCCCCCGTGATCTCTGTTCTCTCATAAAACAATAATAGTGGCTGATAATGAAGAGATGGCGTCTGGAGCCCTGCATCTCAAAGTCACGCTGCCCTCTGCTGTCAGAGAGGTTCAACAACAAATTAATAGTTGATGCGCTCTGAGGTTAATGAGGAATTGACATCAGGTTCTGTTGAGTTTAAAGATGAAAATTATAGAGGAGATGCCATATTTAATCTGACACCAGAAATAGCCATGTATAGTCCGTTCAGTCAGTGTGAACTCAAATCATGTTCCTGGTCAAATTGTGCTCAGTTCTTCAGTTCATTTATCCAAAAGAAAACAGACTGAGATTCTCTTGGTAGCTTGGCCTTCGGCCTCCAGTCACAAAGTCTCTGAGAACTGAGAGTTGTCCTTCACAATCCACTTCAAAGGTCTGGATTCAGCTCTGACTCCATTCTACAGCCACTTTTCACCATCCAATCAGTTCTTGGACTAAAATTACAATGTTTTTTTTTTTCTCGTTTTTTTTTTTTTTCTCCAAATGCCACTTCATTTTTTTTTTAATCTCCTCAATCACAGAATCCTTCAAAGTCACGTCTCTTCAGTTTATTGATCAATGTGCATGTTCTCAACTGTACAACATATTTTATGAACTGTACCGCTACCCCATCTTTCAAATTATACAATTTTGTTAAGCGTGTGCTCCGACTGTGTTCTGCACTCTTGCAAATTCTTTCATCATAAACCGAGCAGATAAAATGTAAAAAGATAGTTATTTTGCTGTGTAGAAAACATCACAGATTATAATGTGAGTTTTTGCAGGAGTGTGTAACTTGCGCTATACTGAAGTCATGGACCGCTTCAGTGATGAGGAACATTCTTTGCATGGTTTTTAGTATATAATTTATAATTAATTTGAAGAAACAGTTTGTTTTTCATCCTACTAAGGTAACCCATGTGAAATCTTTCTCAAAATTATTTCATCTTAAAAAATAAATAAATAAATAAATAAACAAAAAAATAAATGGTCACACTTTATTTTAAGGTCCAATTCTTGCTATGAAGTATGAACAAACCATCAACTACGACTTTTGTCTCAATAAGCTCCTAATTTGCTGCTTATTACATAGGGCTGGGCGATATATCTCATGCGATATGCATGCGCATCTCGTCAGTAAAGCCGGTTCCTTGATTAGCGGTAAATCCCCATCACCTGTTTTCAAATGGAGCGGCGTTTAATACACGGAGCCGTAGTTCACTGACAAGCTACGCAATATCGAGTTCATTATCGCAGATGAATCGCCTTCAATAATGAACGCGATATTGCGTAGCTTCTCAGTGATCTACGGCTCCGTGTATTAAACGCCGCTCACTTGAAAACAGGTGATGGGGATTTACCGCCAATCAAGGAACCGGCTTTACTGACGAGATGCGCATGCATATCGCATGAGATATATCGCCCAGCCCTATTATTACACTGTAAAAAAGGACCATGATTTTAACGGTAAAACACTGTGGAAATTCTACAGTAAAAACCTGTTAAATGGTTAACGGTAAGTTCCTCTACTATATACGGTGAAAAGCTGTAATAAACATTTCACACAATTTTACGGAAAGATACCATTTTTGGAAGTGAAAAAAAAAATTATAATTTACAGGGAAAAAACGTAAATTGACATTCACAGAATTCCCTTCGTTGCATTTCAAATTTGATGCTTTTTCTTTGAAATAACTGTTTCTTCTTAGTTTTTCTTATCAGTTGTGTTTATTAGGGTTGTATGTTACATCTAATGTTGTTAAATTAATATTTATTGCATATTTCAGTTTCATGAGTTGTCACCATGATGGTGTTTAATGTTTGTGTGAATGACATTGTGCACCTTCTATATATATACTATATATATATATTAGTATTGGCCTTCTCAGCTTGTTGAAAAAGTTGCTTGTGGTGAGCTTTGGTTCATCATGTGACTTTCTCATCACCACATGATTTTGATGGTTATCAGTGTAGGTACAAAACAGATTTCAGAACTTCAATTGGTTGGTATATTAACATTGCATCAGTTAAAGAAATACGGTTTTTAACTGTAAATCCGTAAACCCTAAAACGTTGCTATTTTTATGGTAAAATTCTGGCAACCATAGCTGCCGGTTTTTTACCGTATTTTTTTTTTTTTTTTTTACAGTGTAGTTAGTAAGGTAGTTGTTAAGTTTTGGTATTAGGTGCAGAATATGTGCTTTATAATTGCTAATGAACAGCTAATATGTTAACAATAGGCATGCTAATAAGCAACTAGATGATGGTCCCTAAATTAAAGTGTTACCAGATAAATAAACTCAAGCGGTTCTTAGCTTTTTTCTCCACATAGCCAGAATATGATGCATTATTTCCCCAAAAACAAAAACTTTTTAAAATGTATTCTATTAATCAACATTAATACATTAATAACCATTAGTATAATACTGAGGGGAATAATCGACTACATACAGTATATGTCACTTTTGTTCCACCTTTGCAGTGTAAAGATTTTTTTTTTTTTTTTTTAGTAAAAGACTATTGAAACAGTTGATAGGAGGTGGTAATTATTAAACATTTTACTTACAAATGTAAAACATGCTCCTGGATGAAAGATGAAAACAAAACACTGTTTAAAAAAATAATATTAATAAATCACAAGCAATTTTTTTTGGACTCCATAGCATTAGTCGACCCAGTGTGCAGTAAGTGCAGACCAACAGTAAGTAATTTCTGTATGCTTTTGTACAGTTTTAGTTACAAACTCTCATTATGCTCGTATTTTGAGTGATTCAGTGGCCAAAAAGAGAAAACAATAAATAAAGTTGAGGTTCAGAAGGCCTATATGCAATATTAGTATCACTGCATCCCAGTTTGGGATTTAAGAGTACTGATACTGTGGTCCTTTCAGGGCGGACAAAGAGAATCTTGACTTGAAAACCCTAGTGATAGCCTATGTATATTTTGTTTTATAAATAGCACTGACAACTTGATGACTGTTATTAGAAGTAATATCTAGTGACGGCTGCCCTGCTCGGTTTGATCCAGCAGACGGTATTGAGTTTCTACCCCCTTCATGCACTCAGCGTATTTAATCCACACTATACTTGGAACGGAGGAAAGAATCAAAAAGTCAGCAGAATTGTATGCTAGTTTTGTAAGCTGTGTGTCAAAACACTCTCTCTAAAAGATTTTCTATCTTTTCTCCTGGGTAAAACAGGAGAACGTCCTTGTAATAATTCCTCCTTTGCCTGTTATTTCAGCATTTTGTTTGCTTAATTTGAGATGAGAGTCATTGCGTGAGACAGCTCTTTCTACTTTATCTGCAGTGTTTTTCAGGGAGTCATTTCACACATTGTCACACTGCACGAAAAAATACAATAAACAAGCTATATAAAAACAATAACTAATATCTACTTACAGTTGTGAAGTCAATTGCATTTAAAATTGCACAGCATGAAAATGTTCAGATGGCAGTGGAGCAGTTGTTTAGTTAACTCAAAATATTGTTGTAATGGTATTGTATTATGAGTTACAGATATAAAGTTTATTTTATTACAATGAATGTCTCATGTAACCAGACTTTTGACACTTGGTTTAAAATCTCGTCCAATAATTGGGCCAAGACCCACTCACTTACACAGGAAGAGACTGTCTAACTGATATGTAAAGTGACTAATCACAGCTCATTTTGTTTTATGTATTGTTAGGGGTGAGTAAATATATTTTATTAATGTTTTCCAAAATCTATCCATTCATTTTTAATGGCTTTTTTTTTACCATTTAATATCTATACACCATCAAACAAAAGTGGTATAATCAAAGTAAAAAGCAATATGATATTTTTTCTTACACTGAATGTATATACTGTATCTTATTATTTAAATGTTATTTTGTTGTGGATGCACCACCATGGTTGCACCACATGACATTTAATAACCTGAAATTACCTTGCCTGGTCATAAAAAAGGTCAAATTATTCGATATTTTAAGTGCCTTATTCAAATTGACACTTGGGTCTGTTGGGAGTTATTGGTGGTTGCACCGCATGACTTTATAAAATAAAAAAGATTAAAAACACATTTAAAAGCATGTTCATTGTATTCAAGTCGTTGATTGTATTGCTTTTTAATGTATTTTTGAAGGAATTAACAAATTAATAAAATGTCATTTTGTGTCATTCATCCATATTTTGTACAAGAACCATGGATTTACAAACCCGTACCTGGTAAAATACTTAGAAATAATGACCATTTTCTTCTCCGCTGGCAGAAACCACCCCTGGACCGCCTTCAGCCGCACCACGAGTGGGTGAACCCACAGCGGCCTGCTCCACCCTTCTCTGGTCAACCCACCTGCTCCTGGCCTGCGTCCTGCTGTCCATCATGTGGTACGTGACCTCACTGCAATGCTATTTCCATGCATCTCATTCACTGTTCTTATGTGAAAAAGGATCATGAGCTTTCAATGAAACAATGCGAACAATGCATGAGGTATGAACAATGAGCAATGTATGAGCATAATCTCTGAAACAGTATTTATAAATCATAAGAGGCTTACCACATTATTCATGCAGCTGGACTACACTTTTCCTAATTATGTACAATACAAGCTCACAATACACTTGAGACACCAATAACTAACTAATAGTCAGAACTTATGCACATAGTTTATTAAAGAGATACTGTAACAGTGAGTAATCAAAGCTGTGTCATGTTTGTTCCCCTCATTATCAGAGTTGGAATCTTGATTTTGTGGTTTTGGTCTTCAGACCTCTATAGACCACATAAAATATGCCTTGGTCTGGGTCTCATTACTCAGTGTCTTGGTTTGTGTCTTAAAACTTGAAGTAGATCACTGAAAGTTCACCAAACTTATAAATATTTAATTAGTCGTGGTCACATTAGGGATTTTTTGGCTAAATTTCGCAGGCAAAAAGGTTCATTGTCAATAGTGAGGCATGAAGCACAGCTCACAAAAAAATCCCACAAGCAGGTTTCTGTTGGTCAACATAGCGAATCCACATGACCAATTGAAGCTGTTGTGAAATCTGAATGGGAAAACCTCCGCCTTCATGCAAAATTCACAATCGTTTGGATTTCAATTGAAATGACTGCAGTTTAAAAAGATAAATGTGACGGCACCTCTAGTTGGGGTCTGAGTCTCAGACAAGACACAATTATCTATTTCCAAGGTTCTAATGGTGATAATTAACTCAACCACTACTTGGCACTGTATTGCCATACCCTTATGAAGATTTCAGAAGAATGGCTACACAGCCCATTTACAAAATGTCTTTATATTAGTAAATGAGTGCTGCAATACAACTACCAATTTCTCAGTTCAATTCATTGAAATAGACAAACTTTTTTTCTCATGTCTTAAAGTAGTTCACCAAAAAAATGAAAATTCTGTCATTAATTACTCCCTAATTACTCCATTAACGACCCTCATGTTGTTCCAAACTCGTAAGACCTTCGTTCATCTTTGGAACACAAATTAAGATATTTTTGATGAAATCCAAGAGCTTTCTGACCCTGCATAGACAGGACTGCAATTTTCATTTTTGAGTGAACTATCCCTTTAAGGTATGTTTACACAACAACAATGTTACTGAAAACTGAAAAGTTTTACCTTTGCATTTTTGAAAAGTTTCACCTATAGATAACAATGTTGTCAAAATGGTTTGAGTTCACACGGATTAGTAAAAGCAACCAAAAAAACGCTGTATTACGCAATCCAGGCCAGTAGTTGGCGATGTAAAGAAACATTATGTGCATATATGCATTTTATGCATTCCTATATACTGAATACGTAATAAGCATGCACATGGCATCATTGTTTTCATAAATTTGCGATTTTGTAGTTTACATGGAGACGATAATGGTATCCTTTACAAAAACTTGCACTTTGAAAGCCGTTTTCAAAAGTTTACATTTTCAGGCCCCCAAAATACCATTTTTAGTTGAAAACCGTGTTGTGTAAATGCCTCGTAGTCTGCATGCAGGCCTTTAGAGGTCTAGTCTTAGTGTAGATCTGGATCTTATTGGTTCTGGTATTGATCTGGATCTTAGTGAGTCTGGTATTTGTCTAGGTTTGGATCTTAGGGTTCTGGTTTTCATCTGGATCACAGTGGGCTGGTATTGCTTTAGGGGGGTCTGGTCTGGGTCTTAAAGCTCCATCTTGTAGACCATTCTTTTCGAGGGCTAAAATCACTCCCACATGCGCTGTTGTCTCTGCACAAGTCCACGCGGACACAAAAACTAGGACGTGTGCGCAGACATCAACAGACAGAACTGATGACAAAATTTATGTCACGCAAACAGTCCGTGAGCCCGAGCGGAACGCGAACAAGGGAAGTATATTTTCGGCTTTAGTGGTTCTGCTATTGATCTGGATCTTACGAGGTCTGGTCTGGGTAATTGGGGGTGTGCTAGTGATGGAGGTATTAAAGTGGTATGGTATTGGAGTCTGGTAAGGAGTCTGGTATTGATCGTAGTCTCACGGGTCTGGTATTGATCTTGGTCTCAGGGGGCCTGGTTTTGATTTAGGTCTTAGTGGATCTGGGTTTGAGTCTTGAAGGTGGTGGTCTTTACTCCACTCAGACTTATGCATTTTCCAAGTGCTCACAGTACTTCCAGAACGTGATTTTGTATCGCTCTTGACAGTCATAAGTACTACACCTAATGGACTAGATATCGGCAGACTACTGGAAGAGTTTCCCTCTCAAAACAAAGACTATTGGGCTTTCTGGTAATTATGTGAAATGAACACTCTTAGACATCATTACAGTGTGGCTTCCATCCTGAAAAACTGTAGAGATGGTTGACAGCGGGTTACAATACAGGACACCCAACCAGAGACCATCGGCTCATTAGACCGGCACAATCCACCCAGAACCCCTGAGAAACTGAGGGATGGACCCGGTTACTGGTGCTTACAGCCACATAAACCTCATCGATCCCCTGCACGAGTCAGAAAGCAGGAGGAGATAGTCGAGTAACAAGCCTGAGATTCATTAGCGCTCGGGCCATATGTTTACAGCACGCCTGTTATCTCCAACTCAGCAACATGGCATAACGAGCCTATCTCTAATTAAAGCAAGCTCATGCATGGAGCTGGAAGGCAGGAGGAAGTGTATGATAGCGCCTCAGGGGTAGGATGTGTTCGCCCTCCCGAGACGGTCACGTACACGCAGAAATACCTTCGCCTTATACCTCCGCACCCAGCCGTTCTGAGCGAGATTTAATTGGTCAGCCCGTAACAGGCCAAGACAAAATTAAAGGCAACATCACGGGTCGCTGCTCACCAATTACATCTTCCCACTGGCATGAAGTGGGAGCCATTTGGATATTGCTCTCATTGGCCCCTGTTTGTTCTCATTTGCAATACTGTGTTGGTAATTTAAACTGTAGTAGGCTGACCGCTGTATAAAAGTGCTCTGTTGGGGAATGCTTTCAGAATCATTTAAGGAGTTGACTATGTCGTTTATTTGAATTTACACTTAAACGGTGACTAAATCTAGCAGCCATTCCCAGGTTCAGAAGTTATGTAAAATGCAAAATCTGTCAAGTTCACGTCCAGGTCATATTTCACATCAAATCATAAAGAAATATGGGTAATGCTTTATTTTGGTTCTTTTTTGAACAGTCTGTTAACACTAAATAATGTTGCAACTACATGTCAACAAACTCTCATTAGAGTATTAGTAGACTGTCTGCTTCATATCTGCTAACTCTTTTTTGTGATGGTCTTCCAACAGACACTCTTCTGACTGTAAGTAACTTTGCAAGTACATGTCAACTTATTCTAACCCTAACCCTACCAGTCTACTAATACTCTACTAACACTCTAGTGAGAGTTAGTAGATATGTAGGTGCAATGTTACTTATAGTCAACAGAATGTGTTAAAGGGACCATCAAAATAAAGTGAAACCGAAATATAAAATTATTTTGTGGAAAGAAAACGAAGCTTACTTTAGGGTCATTCTAATTTTGTTTTTCTAATGATAATTAAGCACATATTTCTCCACTCCATTTTTCATTATGCAAATATAACTGCCGTTATGTTAACATGAAAAAAGCTGTATTATTTCAAATGTATATTATTTATACACCATGTTTGTTGTATTGACTATAATTTATGCAAACAAAAAAAAAAACAAATGAATAAGTTAGTTAAAATTACTTTAAAATAAGAATATTATGACAATCGCTACTGGGATTAATAGAAATGACCAAAAAACAAACAAAAAAGTAATGTGAAACGCAATATTGTGAGTATAATGAGTTTAGGGGAAGATGTGCGTAATTGTCATGAAATTATCTCAGAATGCAAATAATCAGTGGTGCTAAAAATAAACTTTCTTTACACAGATGTTTACTATAGAGAGTGCAAAGTAGAGTTTGTCAAAATATTATATTTTATGTTATACACAATGCTGGGTATATTACTGGCAAATTGTAGTCTGTTACTAATTACGGATATGATGAAAATTTTAGTTTTACGCATTTTAGGTAATGTATTCTGACTACTTTTTAGATTTTTATGTTTTTTTATGTAAATTGTTTTAAACTTACCATTCATAATCAATAATAAATTTCAAAATGATTTGTTTTATGCATTTGGAGGATGCATTGAACATTTTTGCCAGATGTATTTTTGCCCTTGAGGTAAAGATATGAATGAGAGCAAAAAGCTAACATATATTTTCTTTTCTTCATTTTTCCAGATGTGTAAGCTTCATTCCTGTGGAAAAAAAAAAATGAGGAGTCTTCTATTTCTATTTTGCACATGTTAATAGATATCGTGCATTGATAATTTAATTCAAGTTCTTTTTCTCACGAAAGAAAAAAGACCTAGAAAGATTAATAAACGCTGACATTTACAAAAGAAAGACAAAAGAACAATAAAACATTTCAACATCTCTGACGAAGACAGACCAGATGCAGACACAGGGGCCGAACCCCAGGGGAGCAAAAGATTTGGGGACACGAGACTCACCTGGCTGGCAGCACAAGAAGAAAACAAACAAAACAAAATGCATCCACCTCATTTTCCTTTGTCACAAGATTTTTCAGCCCATTTCGATCCTTCAAACTGTTCCAAGGACAGAAAAAGCTCATTTTGTGTAACATCGATTTCCACGACATACAGCTAACTCATCATGCCAAAGACTTGGACTGTTTTTCTTTTTTCCCATGATCCCTAGCTTCCCCAAGCCTGTGTCTGTAAGGGATTGAAACTGGCAGTACGAAATCTTCACAAGCTTCAAAGACTGAAGAGTAACACATTTATTTTGAAGGCCATCATTTGATATCTGTTGTGTTCTTTTTGTTTACCGCTTTTTCTTTTATCATTTTTTTTGGCCCCTGAACACAGAGAAGTTGAAACTGTAAATAACAAATTGGTTTGGACTGTTCTGGACCGCCTTTTGTAACAGGAAGAACAACGTGTCGTGTCAGACCATCTGAAGATTAAGCACCGTTCGGAAACATCTTTTCGTTCTTTGCCTATTTGCCTTTCACCATCTGTTTTTGCAGACTTTTCTAGTCAGTATCACAGTTTAATACTACCTTCTTCAAGAAATATTCTTTCGTTTCGTTTTTGGTTATCATTGAATAAAATATAATTTTAGAACCTTAGAACCTTTTTGTTTATTTGTTTGTGGTTTGCTTTTTTTCTTCCTCTTTCTTTTCAAACCTCCATAATTGCTTAATTCTCCTTGATCATATTTTGTAAACTATGATATGTATCTTTAACATGAGAAAAGTTTATTATTTAATAATGTATGTATTAGCTTTAGATTCTTGTAACCTGTATCTGGGTTCTTTTTATAGATGTATATAAAATGAGAAGTTGTTCATTAAATGTGACCATTTCACAATGAGTAGAACCTGTCAGTTTTTTTGTTCATGAATGTTTTGCATTTCTCAACTGGTTTTAAATAGGAAATCTCTAACACAGTACCAAAATAGTCCGTAAAACCTGTATTTAACAAAGTCTTGAGCCCGAAACACACTGCACGATTTTCGGCTGTCCCAGACGAAAGACTAGCATCGTGAAGCAATCGCGGCAATTTCTGATTCGCCACGATTGTTTCACGATGCCAATCATATTTATAGTCATATTTATTTTACTTTGTATAGCTGTTTGTTTTTTTGAGGATGTTAACCAATGTTATCTAACTTTTATCAAGTGACAAATTAATTTGTTGAAAAATAGAGTAACATTTAGCATTTTTTCACCACTGCGACCCTACCAGAACCAACTTGATCGCACAAGAAAACAACTATTTTACAAGGTACCGATTTCATATGGATTCAATCTTTTGAATAACAGTAAGCATGAAGGTCCACTCCTAAAGCCAACCGTCAGTGGATGCATGCAAAACATGAGGTAACACTTTATTTCAATAGTCCACTTGAGACATTCTACTAACAGTAAGTAACTTTGCAAATACATGTCAACCGGCAGTCATTAGAGTATTAGCAGACTGTCTGCTTAATATCTTCTAACACTTTATTTTGATGGGTCCACAACATACAACATACTGACTCTGAGAAACTTTGCAAGTATATGTCAACTTATTCGACTAAACCTAACAGTCTACTCTGAGAGTTAGTAGACATGTAGTTGTGAATTCATGAGAGTTAGTTGACATGTAGTTACAAAGTGACTTATAGTTAGTAGAGTGTCTAGAGTGGACTATCAAAATAAAGTGCAACCAAACATGAAAATGTACGAGTAAGGCTATACGAATTTGCAACCAATTTGCCAAAATGTAAAATATTATCAAACTGTCATAAGTGTTTTGAAAAGAACTGACCCGCAAACCAATTTTGGGTCACGACCCACCAGTTGAGAAGCACTGATCTAATATAAGCCACCCTTCTGACTATTACAGAGAGTGGATAAAGTCTCTTGATAAATGTTTTCCTTTGACTGTGAGCTAACACTGGAACATGAGGTTGAAGAAGATTACAGATGATGGCATTCGAAACGTTCAATTAAAGCATCCTGTGTCTCTGCAAAACATCCATAAAACACTCTGCAGTAATTTATATAAATGGCTCATGGTACTTTTTGTTCTTCATATCTTTTTTATAGGCTGTAATTTGTGCGTATGCACTCTTGCAAATACCATTCTGTTAAAGTAGTAGTTTAGCACAAAAAGAAAATTTGAATCGTTTCAAACTCACCGTTTCAAACCCATGATCTTTCTTCTAATAAAACAAGAGCACCATTAGGTAAGTAAAATAAAAGTTTTGAGCCATATTCCAAGTCTTCTGAAGCCATACAAGAGATTTTTTGTAAGGAGCCAAATATCTCTTGCCAGCTCTAAAAAGAGCTACTAGCTACATTCAGACTGCTAATGTTTGGGATTGATGACCACATTTACTTACAGGTGTGAGTATTGAAATGTCCCCTTCACAAGAAGTATTGTCTGCATGAAGTCGAGCCTGACTATCCAACCATAGTGACAGTTTACTAAAGTAATATCAGAGATGGTTGACCCCCATTAAACCGTAATGTCTCATCACATTTCACTCAACAAGTGTCCAACTGAGATGTGAGTTCATTGGTCGAAACTTGACCGAGAGCAGCTTTTATATTACAGTAGATTTCCAACCACAAAACTTGCAGCTCCAGTGGAAACAGTGACTGTATGGATTGCATGCAGCTCGATTCTACAAAGCCTGTTTCCACCTAGTCTCAGCCTCAGACGTCACGCCCACAAAACGCTGTCTAAATGTTTAATGCATATGGCACACTTATCTGGAAACACTTCAGGAGTTTCAAAGTCGTCGTCGGATTGGTTAGATTATACAGGATTTCCGGGAGACGTGTGTGGCGCGTTCTTTAACGTTCCGCCTGGAAACAAAGATGGCGTGGCGCCAAACCCCTTCACGAAAGAAGAAAGCCGTCGTGTTTACAACTGTGATGATGAGCGCTTATCAGGATCAAATAAACACTGGACGTCCAAGAGTTTTACACACCGGTCTGTTATTGTGGTGACATTTCCAAGCCCTGAAACATGATGCTGAACGAAAAAAACTGTGATTGGTTGTTTGAAATGTCTGTCAGACTTTTTTAGAAACTGAGTTTATAATAGTTCTAACTTTATTTCTACAATTTTGAGTCAACGTCTCACCAATTTAAGAGAGCAGTTTAAAAATTTAAAGAGAACACATTTGTGACTTTAGAAGATATAGTAGTATATATCTCTCAGTTCTGCCCTTTTTTCCAAAATTGAAAGTTTTATTTTATACTATAACCTTTTATTTTCCCCCAGAATTTAGTTCATATTTCTCAATTCAGACTTTTTTCCTCAGAATTGCAATTTATATTTAACAATTCAAACTTTTTTGTAGAATTGCGAGATTATAACGTACCTCTTTCTCGCTAATACAAATTTATATCTCGCAATTTTGCATCTTATAATTCAACCTTTTTTGCCTTAAAATTGAAATTCTGACTTTCTTGTTTTTGTTAGAAATTGTGAAATTTATAATCGTTCTGACTTCATTTCTTGCAATTTTGCAACATCTCACCATAACAGCTTTTTTGTTTTTCCAAAATTGCAAGACAACACAGCTGTGACTTGCTCACAATTTTGAGTTTATATCTCTCAGTTCTGCCTTTTTTCCAAAATTGCATTTTTTTATCTTACTCTACAACCTTTATTTTTGTCAGAATTGCAAGTTTATATCTCACAAATCAAACTTTTTCTAATGTGCTGACTTTCCTGCAATTTTGAGTTTATATCTCACAATTCTGAATTCATTTTGTCTCTTCACCTTTTTTTTTCTCAAAATTGTGAATTTATATTTCACAATTCAGATATTTTTTTCTAAGAAATGAAAGTTTTATATCTCACAACTTGGATTTGAGCAGACTCTCCCACACTGTATGATGTAACAGACAGCTAGTCGTCCAGTCTGCTTCAGTTCACACAGCAGGGCTTCGCTGAAAATACGGTTACGAGTCCTGGTGTAAGTTTGATTATAGAATGTGGTCATTAATCCCATAAAATGTGTGAATTTAACCATATTTTGGACTCAGATACAGGACTGATGACCATATACAGCTGTGCGAATGAAGCCAACCCAGAACCAAAGAGCACTGATTCCAACATGCCTCAGCTTTGCAATGGCACCATATTTGGGGGAAGATATTTTACCTTTTAACTTTGTGTTCCAAAAAAGAAATGAGATCATGCAGGTTTGGAACAGCAAATGACAACTTCAAGTAAATCATAACAAAAGTTTAATTTTGGGTGAACTATTCCATTAAGAGAAAAGAACATTTCCTTATCGTATTTTCTTTCATATTTCCTTCAAGTTCGTCCAAGAATGACTGATATGTGAGTTACTACAGTATGTCTGGGAGAACCTTAACTCTCTGTACACCCGGAGGCACACTGTTGACTTACCCTTCACTTAAAGTCTTCTAAAGTCCAGACTCGAGAACCCTTATTAGCTGGTGAGGGAGAGGAGAAACTTACAGGAAAATCAATGGCTCGCAGGCTCGAGGTCTCCAACGGCCGTCTAGCCAGGCATTACGATGACTGATTGACCATGCAAGGCCTGTAGCATTCAGGGGAAGCGGGAGAGACTGGGTTAGTTATGGGGGCTAGATTTGAGTTCTCTGATGGACAGCTGCCAGCCTGGGATATTAGGGAGCTTTTTTGGCTTTTTTAAGCACGCCCGTCGGTTCGCACAGAAGCACGTCTTTGACACAGCTGGTGCTCGTGGGGCTCGCTGTCGGCATCTTGATTGGCAGATGAAATAGCACTGATTTGTTGTAAACGAGTTGAATCAAGATGTCTGTGAAGTGACAAGAAATAATTTATATTTTTAGAGAAAGGTTGCACAGAAGCTGTGCACAAAACTTTGCAATTTTAACGTTTTCACTCTCCACAAAGAAGCATTTTCATCATCACAGACCTGCCTGTTTCAGTTTTAATGTAAAATCCCAGTCAGTTTTTAGGTTTTCATAAATTTTGCAACCGAGGCATGTAATTACAAATTATTCCTACAGCGTTACTCATATTGTAATCCGTTAATTACTATTTATTCATGTTACCTCAAAACACACAACTGATGTTATATAGTACATGGCATATAGTCTGTTAACATGAAACTGAATTCTTAAACGGTTTGTGAATCTGGATATCTAATGGGATATGAAAGAATAGTGCGGGACTTTATTTTATTTATCTGGAATTGACTGGATTGTGAAAAATGGATGTTGGAAGCTGAAGGCAAAGATCACTCTTGAGAACAAGGAAACCTCTGTGAGAAACCAAGCAAAGATGTTTCAATAACAAATATTGATCAAACTACATTTTTGATGAAAGGTATTAAAAACAAACATATTTTTTTTATTTTAAAGAACTTTCACTTAAAAGTACAACCATGTATATGTATTATATATGTATTATAAGATGTTATATGTGTTAAAATTATTTGAGGACACACGATTGATCAATCCTCTGATGCATTAAATATTAAATTACAAATGAAAGAAATACACTGCATTGCTCTTTTTTACTTCAAACCATGTATATGTATTATATATCTATTATAAGATGTTATATGTGTTAAAATTATTTGAGGACACATGATCGATCAATCCACTGATGCATTAAATATTAAGTTACAAAGGAAAGAAATACACTGCATTATTCTTTTTACTTCAAAACCAGATGTATTCATTAAAAATATATAATCTTTTTAACGGAAAAAAGTATATTTCAAGTTTATTTTATTTTAGTATACTATGTAATGTAATCAATGTAACATTCTTTGGATTAAATTGGCCCACTTTTTGGTTAATAAATGTAAATGTAAATAATTTTTTCTTCTTTTTTCAAGGTATACTTACAGGCAGTGTTGGGGGTAACACAATATCTGAGTTACTTTTTCAAATGCATAACATGAGTTCTGTCATGACAGCTCTCGGAGTGATTTGCATGGTAATGTACATGACAATGTTAATGTATTTGGTCTTGGCAGAATAGATCTGCTGCTGCTGCAGAGCAAGTACCGAGACTACTGCCAATGCATCCATAACATGCTGCTGTGAGCATGTAGGAAATACTGCTGCTGCACATATAACATATATGAATAACCCCATATAGCATACATGAATCACCCTGTAGCAGATCTATACAGGTGGAGCTGGGGAAGGTGGAGGGTTTCTGAAGTGCGCTGCCAAACTGCTAAAGCAAACGAAAGCCAGGTATCTGAATATTGAGCACTGAGCTCACTGGCTACTGATACAGGAGAAAACCAATCAGCTGAGCCATATGATAATGATGTCATTAGGTCAGATTGAGTTGGACCTATTGGACTGTGCCAACTTAGAGTTTCATGCCAGAACTCTGTATTTACTGTACTTTGTTTTCCCATTTATTCACTGACAGCTCTCCTGTCCCGTGTTGAGAGAAATAGGCACTTCCCTCAGCCTGAGGTTTATTAATTTCACTTTTTCTTGTGAAAGGGCTTTTACAGTGGCCAAAAAAATATAACCATATAATATATTATAAAAATATAACTACATATTGTTATTAAAAAAAACATAAGCTGCCCAGCCCAGGTGATAAAAAGTAATGAATATTTTTCATAAAGAGTAGCTTAGTAATGAAATTTGTTACTTTTTTTTTGTGGATAACGCAATAGTATAACGCAGTACTTTTAAAAGTAACTTTCTCCAACACTGCTTACAGCTATGCTGTTAGTTTACTAGTTAT